>APFE031599870.1:6370-66842 GCA_000404065.3 Pinus taeda | reverse complement strand
TCCTGGAGTGATCATCAATGAATAAAACATAGTACTCATATCCACTCAAGGAAACATGAGACATCCGACCACTCACATCAGAATGAATCAAATCAAGTATCCCAGTCGCTCTGCTATCACTGCTAGGAAAAGGGGATTTGGCAAACTTGCCCATCGCACATCCTCTGCAAGTATCAAAGTGATCAGTACTAAAATCTGGCACACCTATAGTGATCTCCCGCAAGGCCCTCAAGGCTCCATGATACATATGTCCCATCCTGCGGTGCCAAATCTCACACAGCTCAGAACTGCTAGCTCTGTTGTCGGTACTACTGCTCAATGTCAAAAGGGACTGGAATGCAAACTTGTACATCTTTGCATGGCATACACCTATCACTCTCGCTGAATCAGCTGGAGTGCCCCTGGGATACATCAACACCTGTCCTCCCCTGAACAGTATCTCATATCCTCTGTCCTCCAAAGCTGAGACGGATATGAGGTTCTTCCTCATCCCTGGCACATAAAGAACATTTGACACCTTCAAGGGAGGTTTGCATTCCCTCTGAAATATCAGTGTCCCCACACCGACTGCTCTAACAACTCTGTCATCACCGAGTACTACCTCCATATCAATACCACACTCTGAAAGCTCTGAGAAGTACTCACGGACTCCTGTCATGTGACGTGAAGCCCCACTGTCCACATACCGATACCCGAAGATGCTCCGCTAATAGAGGGAAAAGCATGCTCCCTCTGAACTTGTGTGGCAGATGATCCTGCACTAGAGGACTCACACGCAGTGAACCCAAACTCCCGATCAAAACGATCTGCAAAGTCCTCAACCTCTGCTGAAGCTGCCACTCTCTGATTCTTCCCCTTCTTCTTCTTCTCCGAAGACACAACTACATAGTGTCCCATCTTTTGACAATTCCAACACTTCACCTTGGAATAGTCCCTCTGTGTGTTACCCTGTTTACCTTTACCTTTGTCTTTGCCCCCACCATTGCTTGTGGAAGCCTGCTTCTTCCCTTTGCCTTTCTTGCCTCCTGCCGACAGTGCTACATCCTCATCCTGCTCAACTGGCTTAGCTGCCCCAAGCTAACCTTTCCTGATCTCTGTCTAAATGCAATCATCCCAAAACCTCTCCCAAGTGGGAGGGGTCTCACGTGCACAAACCCCATCAGCAAAGTTCATCCATGAACAGGGGAGGCCATTCACTGCAATCTGCACCAACTCAGTGGGTGGAATGACCTCTCCAATTGTTGCCAACTCATCTCTCACATTAGTAATCTTTGTGAGATATACAGCTGCACTATCATTATCCATCTTAATAGTCTTCAGCTTCTCCTTCAGGACTATTTTCTGGTTCCCATTGGTACTCTGGTAGAGATTGGACAACGTTGTCCACATCTCATGGGCATTTCTCTTTCCTCTCACATGAGGAATGCAATGGTCGTTGACTCCGTCTAGAATCAGTCTCTTACCCTTGTTCTTTTTATTATACTTTTTATTATACTCAGCCAACTGAGTAGCATCAGTAGGCACAACAACAGGGTTCTATGTGGTATGCACTATGATGTCCCAGACTTCTGCCTCCTCAAAGATACTATGCATTATCTCCTTCCAAACGTTGTAATTTGTATGCCCATTCAGTCTATCCTCCACCCTCAATCCCAATGACATCCTGCTGTCCTAAAACTAAAAAATAGCACTGATGTAGTAAAGATAAAACTGTTGTTTGTGAAAAATCAACTCGCTGGAATTTTCTGAGTGAAAAATCAGCGGGCTGTAATTTTCCTCATTGCTGTCCCAAATTGCACTTCAGCACTCAAGCTCTAATACCATGTAAGAATTTATCATTTCCCACCCCGGTTTTCAGTTTCACCTTATTTCTCCCATATAGTTAAATGCTCATTCCCATATCCATACATTCAACACTGGAAAAAATAAATTTTGTTGAAAACACAAATTCTAGAAATTTTACAGAATGCTGGAAAATGCAGAAATAAAAATCAGCAGGTACAAACAGCCATTTAACACATTTGAACACAGTGATTTTTGGTCAATGTGACCCTGGAAAAACCCCCTACAACTCTTGGGGAAAACCAGTTCGAGAGCTCTTTCTTATTTCTGAAAAAATGCCTTTTTATAGTGAGAAATATTCAGCAAAAATCAGCAAGCAAATTTTACAACTTATCTCGATTTTTGTGCCACACAACCAATTAAAAAAATGTTGTACAAACTAGTCGGACTGCTGTACGAACCTCGATTTCTGTGCAGCAAATCAGCTGTACGGCCTTCGATTTCTGTGCAGAAAATCAGCTGTACGACCCTCGATTTCTGTGCAGAAAATTTGCTGTACGGTCCTCGATTTCTGTGCAGAAAATCTGCTGCACGACCCTCGATTTTTGTGCAGAAAATTTGTTGTACAGTTCTCGATTTTTGTGCAAGAAATCTGCTGTACGGTCCTGCTCCAAACTGCTGTAAACGGCCTTGGAATGTGTGCCAAGCTGTTGCCTCTTTCTCCTCCTGCTCATAAATCTCCTTTGCTCTCTTGCTCTCTCTCTCTCAATCTGCTCATGAAAGAATGAATGACCATTTCCTCCTTTAATCTAACCCTAAGTGACTTTTGGGTGATCCCTAAATCCAATGGCTAAAATAGATTGAGATCTAGGGCTGAGATTAAATGCTCATTTAAATCTCACTTTCTATTTTTTAATTCACCTCACTTTAATAAAGACCCACTTAGTCATTTATTTCCAAAGTCACTTTTCCTTTCTAATTTTACATTGACTTTATTAAAATCACTTTAAAACTAGACTTTAGTAACTTTATCACTTAAAGTTACTTTTAAATTAGATTTGACTTTATAAAAATTATAAAGTCACTTTAGGAGAAAAATTAAATTCTTTTGGACACTTTTCCCTAGGCCAAAGATCAAAGCTTTAGGGAACCACCTGTCCTCCGGTACCAAATTTCAACAACAGGTTCATCAACACTAACCACATTTGGTGAATTGTATGCTTTCCTGATATGTGAGGGATATTGTGATTGTTTCCAAGTCCAATATGAACCCTCTAGCCTTCACATCTTTCAGATTGTGTTCAGTTGCTTGTGTAGGATCTGAAGGAGCTTAGATATATTTTTCTGCAAGTTCACATAGGTTATTTGCCATCAAAACAATCCTTCCATGGAGAAAAGTTTGCAACCCCCTCCAACTTGTCTTAAAATCTCTAGCTTGATGATGCCATCTCACCAGATTGATTTCAACCACAAAACCCTTGTTGCAAAATATAATTTTTTTTTACTGGTAAGATAATTCAATGTTGTAAAACCCTTGGGTTGTATGATCTCCCCCACAAAGTTTCTAAAGCTCTGATACCATGTTAATTTTCTAAAACTAAATCTGATTTATTTATACCTCAACATTTCTTTTATACCAAGAAATAATTTACTCAATATAATCAGAAAACTGTTGGAAAACAAAATCATTGGTATTTTAACTTTCGAAAATTAGCGGAAGTAAAATAGGGAAATGAATCACATTACAGCAGAAAGTTCTATCCAAAACAATCTTTCTTCACTTTATATTACTCAGGAAAATTAGGGCCTAGACCCACATAGAATACATGGAAAAATTACATCTGTTGGAACCTGAAATTTGACCCATCTGGAAAATCTGCCTCAAGGAATTCGGCTCTCCTGGAACTCGGCCCAATTTTGGCCATGGAAAATTAGCCTCGTCTACCAGTTAACTCGACCCCTCTTTCTCCCTTCGTACGATCCCTATTCACTAGAGAAAAATCGGCCCCTGTATAATTCAGTCTCTCTCCCAAAACTCAATCCTCCTCTTCAGTGATTTGGCATCCCTCTCCTAGACTCGGCCTCCTTGAAAATTTCTCCCTAAATTCCCCTGCTGCAATTCATTTCCCTTCTCTTCAGTCCTCGAGTCTCCCACTCACTTGAGAAAATCTCTCTTTCAACAATGGCACTGTAATTCTCTCTTCATCCTCTCTTATAGGTTCTCTTTATAATTTCTCCATGGGCCATTCCCTAATCTCCAAAGTGATTAAGGGCTAGGATTAAATGGTAGCTTTCTTTGATCAATGGTGGAGATTAGATCTAAGTCACTTAAATAATTAATTATTTATCCTTAGAAAAACATTAGCCCAAAGTCAACATTAATTAAATAATTAATCATTGTAGTTTTTCCTAAGTTAAAACCTAGGAAGGATATAATATTAGTTGCTCCTTTCAAAGAACTGCCTAGAGAGGACTTCTTCTGCGTGCAAGACACAAGGCTATGCAAAAGACCTTCCAGAGGTACAAAGTAAACTTTGGGTTTGCTGAAACCTTTCCTGATATATTGGGTATGCCTTCAAATTTCCATATCCTGTCTAGCATTGCCACATCGCGAATCCTGTCTGCATTATCATGCTCCTGTGTTGGTTCTCTAATGCCCTGAGAACCTAAGGATTTTGAGACTTTGATTTTGTTATTCTTTTTTTGTGGACCATTTCTGATGTAACACATTCTTCAAACCATCCAATGCTGACCCAATTCTGCCACCTGGAAACCTGTAATGCCTGTTTGGGCATCTTTGACCAGCCGTAACATGCCACTTCCTTCTTTGATGGGAAAAGTTTTACATGGCATGTCATCCTCTCGTCAAAATGAACAAAATGAGACCAAGTTGACTTTTTGTCATTTTGGGACCACTTGCGTTGGCAAGCCGCAAACGTGCATTGCCTTAGGGAGATATGTATAATTGTCAATGTGAGATTGCCATGTATGAGAACTGTCTGAGGGACACTACACCAATGCCAAGGCCACATACAGACTCTATATATGATAACCATGCAGAAAGACATAGGCGCACCTTAATGTGGGTTGGTTTGCCGCATACATTGGTGATCACCTCTACAAAAAGCAGGTTCCTCTAAAATCACGAGTTCTGATATAAGCCCATCCAAGGCCCTGCAATCCTATATAGGATTGAAGGAGCTAGAGATGAACCCAATGGTACCGGTCATGGTTCAACCAAACACAAGTTCTAGGACACCTAATTCACAGCCTCACATGGTTGTTACAAGACTTTAACTTGTGACCCAGGGCTTACAATTGTGTGAAATGTACTGCAAAAATATACATATACCCATGCTGACATGAGAGGTAACAGGGCATTCTCATGGTTATTTGACAGATGTTTGGCTTTCACAAATTGTTGTTGTAAGCTGGCACATGCTTGAACAATTGCCATTTGCTTGAACATTGGTGTGTTTCTTGGCACTCTAGTAAAGTTGTAACACCTGTAAGTGTTTCACTCTGGTTATTCCCATTTCTGAGTGTTCATTATGAAAGTCGACCCCATGATCTGATGTCTGCATTCTCAGGCCTATCACTGGGATTTGTCACTGTCTGGCCAAGCTTCTCGGCAGCTTTTTGAAGTGTTGGCTAGCCTGTTCGGCATTTGCATGGTTATTTGGCACAGGTTTGGCTATCTCACATTGTTCTTGTAAGTTGGCACATGCTTGAACAATAGCCATTTGCTTGGAAATGGGTGTGTTACATGGGTACTCTGGTAAAGTCATAACACCTGCAAGTGTTTCATTCGGTTTTCACATTTCCAGGTGTTGATTATTAAAGCCAAACCATGATCTGATTTCTCCATTCTCTAGGCCTATTTCTGGGATTTGTTAGTCTGGCCTAGCTTCTTGGCTGCTTTTTGAAGTGTTGGCTGGCCTGTTGGGTCTTCTCATGGTAATTTGGCACAGGTTTGGCTTTCTCACATTGTTGTCATAAGCTGGCACGTGCTTGAACAATTGCTATTTGCTTCGAGATGGGGTGTGTTGCTTGGCACTCTGGTAGAATATTAATATTTGCAAATGTTTCAATTTGGTTATTCATATTTCTGGGTGTTGATTGCAAGTGACTTCATCACAGAACATATAATGTTCTCAGACGGTGTCTATTTTGTTATTTTCTTGAAGGCTATCGTTCAGTCTTGCAAACAAACAGATCAAAATACTTGCTGCCTATGGTTGAAATGGCCAATTCCAATCTTAAAATGCTAATTTTTACATCTGTAATATGTATGATCAACTTTATTTTTGTTAAACTGATTGGACACAGCAACAAGCAGACCTAATTTATTCCAGAACTATTTGGTAGTATAATTGAGCATTAATGAATGTTCGAGACTTTTGGGATGCTGCAAATTTTACAATGGTTGATACAGTTTGACAATATGTATAATTTAGTGAATTATGTTTTATGCAGGCTAAGTTGAAGGATTCCCAGTATCATTTGACATCATGGCGAGCAGACCCGGTGTATCAATCTCCTTATCTTCCACAATCACCCTTCCATCCAAATAGTGATCATTTACAACCATCGGTGTGCTCCATTGCTACCTTTTGCCCTTGGATATGTCTATGATTATGCTTTCTATTCAATAATGATTTGCCGTTATCCACTTGCAGAAGTCAAACGGTCTTGAGATTGTGCCTCAGACAGGATATACACAAGGACACATTCCTGCTTCACCGCCTTCTCGTGGTCATAATAGTGGAGGAGATTGGGACACTTCAGGAGGGAAATATCAGCATGGTAATGAGACATATCATGGTGTACTCCGTGGTCAGATGAGGTATTTCCATATTCTGCAAATGAGTAAATGTTAATGAAAGATACAAAATTGCACTGGAATAAGGTTTGGTCTTGTGTGGTTGCCTGTCTTTTGCATGTTAAGGATGTGTCTGTTTGCAGCTATGTTTTTTTTAAGAGTATTAATTTATTGTTTAAGATGACTGATGGGAAAAGTTCATATGTATTATTTTATTAGTAAGAGAAAAGACATCATTTATAAGCTTCAAATAGATTGACCTTTGTTTGTTGTTATGATCTCATTTCCTGTTCAGTAAGGAACACTCATGCTTCAGATGGAGAGAGAGAAATATATATAGAGAGAGAGAGTTGGCATGATAAGATAAGATAAGATAAGATAATTTTATTAATGTCCAATGAATGACCATAAATAGGTTATGTTACCGCTCAATCTAGTAGGGGTCCTAGGAGGGGTTCCAAAGGTGCAACTACTTGGCCAAGTGGCAACAGTGGGACAATGACCCATTATCAGCTCAGTCGATGTCCCCTGCTCTTTATGGACTTTCACCGATGGGAGGAGTTCTGATATAAAGGAAATCACAAGGAGGAATAAGTCAATGATGGGATATATAGTGATTTCTAAAGCCCATTCACATGAGACACTCAAATAATAGGCTTGCTTTCTTTAGGGGCAAGGTAAGGGGCTCTCTAAGAAAGGCTCAAGAGAGACTCAAACCTAGGGGTTAGAGGTATTCCTTAATGAAGAATGTCTTAGACCTTAGACTCCTTCAGAAACAAGGTTTCTAAGTGGCCTAGTGAAATAAAAAATGATGGAAATATGGGACCTCAAAGAAACCCTAGGGCACCCAAACAAGACCTACGGTTTCGGGGTAATCTTCAACCAAATGTCTAAGTCAAGTAAGGGGGAAAGAGGGATCAATAATAGATGAACTTCCATTGAGTTTTTAAGAACAATAGACCCCTTGAAATGCCGCTAACCTATAGAGACCTAGGCCAAAACACTTTTGGGGCTAGGGCTCGATGTTTCTCCAAAACTAATCATGGGATTGCCTTCAAACTTGAAGGGCTAGAAGAGGGGACAACACCATAGTCCCCCACCAATTCGCATCTCAGATGGGTGGCTCTAAAGAAAATCGTTTGATGCCCTAGTCAAGCCGTCTAGGGTTAGGACCAAAATCAAAGAAAAAATAATAAAGGTTTAAGGGGTGATCAACAATCGATTATGGATCAGTGCCTTACTTTTTGGGAGAAATGGAGTCAAATGACCTTGACAAAGGCAACTTCGATGCTTCAAGGAGACGTCAAGGGACCTTGCTATCCTAACAAAAGATGGCAAACGAAAACCCATAAGAATTTTACGCTTCCAATACAATATCAAGATGGACTTTCAAGGACTTAATTACACAATTATTCCCCTAGGAACATTCACTCAATCTTTGTCAAAGGAGTAACACATGCAAAAATCCCAACAATTTTGAATGCTCCAAGCACTTCACATTAATTAAGGCACATCCAATTACAACAAGAGAAAATCCCATGCATTAAACATTTATTATGACAAAAATAAGCTTTATAAAGGACTTACAAGGCAAAGAAAGAGTATATCCATCCATCCAAGATGCACAATAGAAGCTCCAAGAAGAAGTGTGAAGTTAATCCAAACATCAATATTCATTTAAAAGCTCCAAGGTTTGTCCAAACTGTAGGTCTGAGTTCTTTAGGAGAGACAAGTCCAAATCCAAGTGATGATGAATGAGATTGAACACCTCTATTATATTTATACAATCCTCTAAAGGTTTCAAATAGCCTAATTTTGCCTAATGATGCCCGTATAATAAAATAATGTGCAAAATAACAATACTTTTGTTGACAAGCCCACCAAATAGCTCCATAATAAGAATAATTAGCCTCTCAAGAGGGCCGAAATGATAGAAAGATAGCTAGAAGGGCCATTGGAAGGCCAAATATAGTCCCTCATGTGCCAAAATGAGTAGGAGCGCTCCAATAACAGTGATGAAGGGGGTGGCCTCTTGATCTCGAAGCAAATGACCTGTGGTGCTCTCAAGTCGAGGTGGGAGCACAAAGAGCATCCTCATGGGTCTCCAACTGAATCAATCAAGCATGTGCTCCATCTGTAAGGGCTAGAATAATGATGTAAGCCCTCCTTTGTCTCCTTATGAGAGACAAAACCCCACCTGGGCCCTGGATCAACTGCCAAGTGTGTAGTTGGATGGGCTAGGTGGTCCAGGGGCATCATCATCATCGAACAAGTGGTACACAAGCAAACAGTAAGTAGTGCTGAGGGATCCCATGGTGTGACTATCAACTCTCTGCTATAGTGGAGGCCCATGGCTATCAATGCTCACCCTATAAAAGCCATGAAGGCCCTCTGGAGGGCTTGGATCCTGTATACGGATACCAAACCCCAAGATGAAGACCCATCTGCAATCCTATATAAGATTCAATGCATCTCCTCGCCTTTTGGTACAACAATTTGTTGGAAATCACGATTGTCGTTAGATCAAAACCTGTAGGTGTTAGTCAACGATCGCATTGCCAGAGATAAGGATCCATGAGAGGCAACTAGTCTATGTTGTGAAACAGACCAGGAGCATAGGTTTATCCAATGCCCAACAATCTCCCCCCAACATGAGTTGGGTGTGTATCGAACTTGTGACCTACGCTCTGATACCACTTGTTGGAAATCACGATTGCCGTTAGACCAAAACCCGTAGGTGTTAGTCAACGATCGCATCATGAGAGGCGGTTAGTCCATGTTGCGAAACACACGGGGAGTGTTGTTTTATCCGATGCCTGACACAATTCATTAGTGTAATTAAGCAAATGAGCTTACAAATCAAGCAACCAAGTGGGCACTTCATTGTGGCATGCCCTTCCATAATGGGGTTTAGAATGTACAGGTGTCCCTAATTTCAAGAGGGAGGTTAATCAGGGACACTATTAGGTGGTTTCAACCTCTAAGGGAATGACATAAGGGAATGATAGGTCCATGGTACGTCTGTTAGATGGCAGGTGTCACATGAAATAATGATGGAATGGAGTGGGTAAACAAGGGAGGCTCCAAGCCACATCCCATGGTAAAAGGCTAGCTATAGGAAGGGAAGCGCACACATGGGTGTATAGATGTAGGAGGGAGAAATCGTGGTACATGAGTTACCCCGACCTTTGGTTTTTCCACCCTTCTTCATATGCCTTTTTCCTTTTATTGATTTTTCTTTTATAACTACTTGAGGATCCCAGGAATGAGAGCATGATGTGAATGATATAGTAGCTAAGTTGTAGGAAACGTGGGCAGAGGGTCCGTTTCTGTACGGAAACGGTTAAACTCGTATGGTTCGACCCAGAAACTCGTACTGGCCCGTTTCTCGAGGAGGAAACATGGCCAGTACGGTCGGAAGCGAGTTTCTGGGCCATACGACGGAGTTTCCCCACGTAGTTTGACATTTTCTTAAGTTTTTTTTTTTTGGTTTTATTTTGTTTCCTATTATTTAATTGGGTGACTAAAGTGGCTTCTAGCTGCTTCTAGATGCCTCTCTCAAATTATAAAAGTGACCTTCGCCTCATTCTCTCATCACACAGTTGAGCAAGTCGTTTCTCTTGGAGATTGATGATTTTAGCAAAGGAGAAGAGAGGAAGAGAGCAGTGGTTTCAGCTAGGGTGTTTTCAACAGTGAGCAAAGGAGATTTCAGCAACAAGAGCAAGAGATTTCAGCAGTAAGAGAAAAAGACCTCAACAACAGATTTGGAGTGCAGAGTTTCCGACTACGACATTCTTGGTTTTTTGGCTCAGCTACAGCCATATTTCTCGTCTTTTCTGGCATTTTGGGGTAGCTTCAGCTACAGAAAATTAATTTGGGTAAGCAACATTCATTTTCTTAGTTTTTTCCTACTATTTCTTCAATTTTTCAAGGGTTTATGCTACCAAAAATACGAAAAACGTTTTTTATTTACAGATTTGTTTTTCTAATTTATTTTTGTAGCAATGGCTTCCAACCAAAGTGCAGCTACAAGTTCAAGCCTTATGGCCAACCCAAGGGCTGAATATTATCCTCTTTCGAGGCATGTTTAGAAGCTTCAAAAATGTGGAGGTGGTGGCTCATGGGAATGGTGATGTAATCTTTGCAATAATTCATACAAGGGCTCCTACCCAAGAGTGAAGGCACATCTTTTGCATGGAGGAGGACAGGGGGTTGTGGGTTGCAAAAAAACAACAGATCAATTGGCAAGGAGGGCATATCAAAGAGAGCAAGATGAGGTGGATGTTATTAAGAGAAGGCATGATGAGCTTACTCAAGCTACTCCTCAAGCTCTATCTAACATTGAGCCAAGGATTGTAGTTGAAGCAAGAAAGAGGAGAGCTGGTGCCACTCAACAACATGAACAACCAGCACCCAAAAATACCAGAGGGGCATCCCCTTCAGTTCAAGATAGCAGAATTGCTAAATTTTTAAATGTGCAAGCAAGAGAAGAAACTGATTCCAGAGTGGCTAGGTGCATTTATGCATGTGGTATTCCATTCAATGTTGTTCGCTCTCCTTATTGGCAAGATATGATAAGGGAAATTAACAAAGCTCCTCAAGGGTACAAGGGGCCCAACTATGAGAAAGTCAGAGCTCAACTTCTCAAAAATGAGAAGGAGCTTGTGGAGGATATTTTATCACCAATTCGTTCTTCCTGGAGTAGCTCTGGGGTTACCATAGTCTTAGATGGATGGATAGATACAAGGCACAGACCATTGATAAATATCATTGCCACTTCCCCCAAAGGAGAAATGTTTATCAAGGTGGAAGACTGCTCAAGAGAGGTAAAAGATGCACCGTTCATTGCTGATGTTATTATAAAAGCTATTGAACAAATAGGGCCTAACAAGGTGGTGCAAGTTATCACGGATAATGCACCAGTTTGCAAAGATGCAGAGTTAATTATTGAGGGGAGGTATGACCACATCTTTTGGACACCATGCATTGTCCATAATTTGAATCTGATCTTAGAGGAGATCGCCAACAAAGTTTCTTGGATAAAGGAAATCACAGGGGAAGCAAGGGAGATTGTCAAATTCATCACCAACAACCACCAATCTCAGGCCATATTTCGAGAGTACTCCAAATTGGAGTTGTTAAAAGTTGTTGAGACGAGATATGCCTCAAACTTCTTGATGTTGCGCTGCCTTGTTGAGGTTAAGCATGCATTAGTTTCTATGGTGGTGAGTCAACGTTGGGTTGAGTGGAGAGAAACAGATTCAGAGCGGGGGATATATGGTGCGTAGATTGTGCCTTGATGAAGATTGGTGCAGCAAGGTATATTTCTTGCTAAAGTTCACAACCCCTACATTTGAGCTTCTTCGGAGTGCTGACACTGACCAACCTTTCTTAGGAGAGGTATATGATGGCATGCATTCCATGGTTGAGACAATTATGGAAATCATTTCGCAAGAGTCTCCAAAACTTTTGTTTGTTGAATCATTTTGCTGGTTTAATCAAGAAAATCATTGTTGATAGGTGGAAAAATTTCAACACTCCATTGCACACTTTAGCACATGCCTTGAACCCCAAATTTAATGATGAGGAGCTTATTGCTCAAAGCAATGGGAAGAGGAAGGCACCCCATAAGGATAGAGAGGTGGCTAATGGGGTGAAAAAAGCCCTTATGAGAATGTTTCCTTCTCATCTACATAGGGAGGTAAAGGAAGAATTTGCTAGTTTTGCTGCAAGAATAGATGATTATGCAGATGTATCAGCTTTGGAGGAGAGAAGCACCATGAATCCAGTTAGGTGGTGGATTTGTCATGGAGCAAATGGTGTACATTTGCAAAACCTTGCCATTCGTATTCTTTCACAAGTGGCAAGCTCTTCATTAGCAGAAAGGAATTGGAGCACTTATGGTTTTATTCATTCTGTGAAGCGCAATAGGTTGGGCTCACAGAAAGCAGAGGATCTTGTTTATGTGCACTCCAACCTTCGCCTTGCATCTCGTAGGGGTCCAGAATACAACAGTGGTCCTTCTAAAGAATGGGATGTGGAGGCAGAAAATCCTGATTTGGAGCTCTCTCTTGCTGCCTTGAATATTGAGGACGAGTTTGGAAGTGGAATTGGTGCATCATCTTCTTCAACACCACCATCCACTGTTGAGCATTGTGTTGCTTCTATTTTTGATGAGAATTGTTATGATGAGGATTAGTCTTTTGTCTCTATAGTTCTTGCAGCCTTATAGTCTTTATTGTACTTGCAGCCTCATATACCTAATATAAATAAAGGCTGATTTTGAGATTTTGCCCTTGGATATATAATAAACTTTAATGGTTGCTTTTGGATTTTCCTATATTTTTATTTTCATTATGTGATCATTCATGACTCATGAAGTAAATGTGATATAAATTTAATCTTAATGTTTAAATGTAATAAATTATAATGTATCATAATGTTTATGATTGCACATATATATAATAATTTTAAATATTTTAATACATATACATTAATATATATTATATATATATATATATATATTCGCGTTTCCCCGTTTCCTCAAATTTGTGGAGGTCGCGTTTCGTATCGCTTCCCGTTTCGGAAACTCGTTTCCGTTTCCCCGTTTCGTGCAACTTAGTTCTGCTTCCAAAAGTCTTGTCTTTTCCTTTTGACTTCTGAGTTCCTTTATCACCTTGATCACTTGATTTTGAAACTCTGTTTTACTCATTTCTCCCATTTCTTCACCATAATTAGAAGGATCCGAATTTTCAATAACATCTTGACCTGATTGCTTTGTTGAATAGAGATTATGAAGCTTTGCCCAAAGAGCTTTAGCTATTGAACATTGACCAACTTTTGTTTTCACAGAATTTGGCAAAACATTCAAAATTACATTCATGGCCTTTGAATTGTACCTTTTAGCTTCTTCGGTACTCCATGTGCCTCCAAATGTAATTCCATCCTAGATTCCCATATCTAGTGATTATCTGCATCAAATTCAGGGTTGGTACACAATAGTCACTTTCTTTAGATTTTGTTGTACCTGTACCTTCGTTTGAAATCCTTGTAACCTACTTCTTTGACTTTCCCATCTCTATGCTCTGAAAAATGACTTCCAGCGGTTAAGCTGTTACTGAAGGAACCAAACTCTGATACCAATTGTTGGAAATATTGAGAGGGGGGCTAAATCAGTATTCCTTAGCAATTAACACTTTTAAATCTTTTTAGAGCATTAGTTAATCGTCAATTATTATTAATGTTTATGCAGTAATAACAGTAAATAAAAGAATACAGTGGACACAAGAATTTTAGGTGGAAAACCCCCTCCGGGTCAAAAACCATCGAACGCTTTTCTAATAAATTCTTTAATCTTCAGCCCCAACTGAAATGAAAGCAACAACTTCCTAGAATTCTAGAAAAGAATTCTTCTCCAACTCCCACTGGAAGGACGCCCCAACGCCCTGGTTTCTTCAGTAGTCAACTGAATGGATGCCCCAATGCCCTAGTTTCTTCAGTAGTCAATTGAATGGATGCCACAACATCCTAGACCAACCTACCGCCCTAAAGTGTTCACAGGCTCCAATCTGTAGGCGACTTCATACACCTGCCTAGAACTTCCCTGCCACCCTATAATGATTGAAATGAGACAAGAGTGTGGATTCCCGTACCAGGGACAATGATCCACGATACAATATGATTTACAATGATTTTGACTGAACACCCAATCACACACTATGACCTGCAACCCAACCATGACATCATCCCAACAGAGACTCTTATACCTCTCAATAATGCCTTTTTGACTCTAGACAGATTGACTCTTTTACAATAATGACTCTTCCAATGATGACACTTTTACAAATGACTCTTTTACAACTTTACAATGATGACTCTTGGCCTTGACACTTCTTCAAAATATACGGATGGCTGTCATGTCTTCAAAGGATGTCCCGCTGCAATGCTTCCTTTGATTTGATACTTTTTCTCTTGAATTCTTGCTTGAAGTTGTACTTGAATCTTCTTCTACCTGCATGCAAAATTTGCCCGACGAAACCAATCCCAAAACAAAACAAAATACCCTTCAACTTACCTCTGCTTGCAAAACACATGTAAGTGCATAATAATGAATAAATACAAATTAAAGTTACAATGCGTACCTGAAATGTTCTTGTCACTTTTGTTGTTGACTTGTTGCAGCGGTAGACAAAGACTCCCACTCTTGACATAGGCCTAGACTCTATGCAAGACTATATCCAAAATTGACCTAAAGATATATACAATAAAACTGATGATAAACCCTAGACTATTTATGAAATTTGAATTCAATGCTCAAAGAGAAAGTTATGATGATTTTCCCAACGTCACTTGTTTGACATGGAATTTGGGAGCCTACAAAAACCCTAACTTCCTCAGATCATATCTCCAAAATTGTAGCGAACCAAGATATGGAATTCGGTCACGAGGTTCATCAAGATTTCGACTCAAATGGGTTTTAATTTCAACTTTTGAAGCTTCGCAGAAATAAAGTTATAGTGAAAATGCCACGATGACCTATTTGAAGCCACAAAATCCCTACTAGAGGAGGATATGAGGGTCATTATTTATATGAATGTCATGAGTTGAGAAGGTTCTCATCAAGTGAACGTTGGAGGGATTTTAGGAGCAATTTTTTATTATTAATTATTGACTATTCAATGACCACAACCAACTATGAGTGCCATGCCACAACTCCATAGGGTTTTAGCCCACTAACTGGGGTTACTAACTTCAAACATGAATATCTCTCAAACCGTAAAAAATTACTTGGCGTGCCATATATCAACAGAAACATCTCGACGGGTAGAATACATCCAGAAGATCATTGACTCAGAATAGAGTAAGTTGTTAAGTCAAAATGCCCATGCAAGATCGGGGTAGCCCCTGGTGCTGCTTGGGTTGACATCAATGACAATCACTGATCAACAATTTTGAGCCGTGGAAGCTCAAAATGGAAGATTTGTTGGTGGATAAAGATTAGTGGATCATTGTGGATCCATGTACACCAATGAGGATTTCGACAAAAAATTGGATGATGTTGGATTGAAAGGCAAAATGCACAATATGGTTGTGTTGCTTAGATTCAATATTACCAATTGTTTCAGGAGAAGCTACAACGAAGGCATTGTGGAACAAGTTAGGGACTTTGTATCAATGTAAGTCCATGGTCAACAAATTGTTCCTATAGAAAAAGCTATATAAACTAAAGATGAAGGATAGAGACTCGATGATAGAGCATCCAAACGCCTTCAATACTGTGGTTAGTCAATGATTATTTGTTGATATTAAGATTTTAGATGAAGATAAGTGTATTAGTTTGTTGTGTTATTTACCTCACTTGCAGGATAGTTTGGTTGTTGCCATAGGTAGTAATGCAACCACTCTAAGCTTCAACGATACAGTCTCATGCTTGTTATTGACGGAGATGAGATGGAAAAACATGACAAGTCATAACACAAATGCTTTTGTCTGTAAGGCGATGCTCCCATAATATAAATAAAAATAAGTCCTCAATTGGGAGATTTAAATCTAAAGGAAGATCGAAATCTCTAGGAAAATTCGGAAAGTTATGTTGGAGATGTGGAAAACAAGGGCATTACAAGAAACACTATAGATCTAAAATTGTAGAGAAAGGAAAGGGATCTTGTTATGAATAATTAAGTCATAAACAAATAAATATATAAATAATAAAATAAATAGTATATATAATAATAAATAAATAAATAAATATTTAATTAGTTAATTTAATCATTAATAGTTATGAAAGGGTTTATGGTCAAAAGACATGACCCAACTCCTTCATGACCAGTTAATGCTTTTATAAGCAACCGTCACAAAGGCCATTGTATCACCATTCAAATTTTATCAATAAAAACAATTACTTATACAAACACAATTCTACACACATTACATTTCTTGTGTGTTGGTCTCCTCGCTATAATGGCATTAGAGCCATCGATTCTCTGCCTTCCAAGTTCCAACACAGTGTCACTGTGCTTACTATAATCTTCCCCGTTGCCAACATGCCACGTCTAAGTCCAGCAACCCTTCGTCACACCTGCTCGGGCTGTCGACTGTGTCCACGCTTCGTCCCTGTTCCACGCTGTCACGTACCCTATCTGGCATCTGTGTTTTTTGCTGCGTTTCTTTTCCCCTGTCCACCTGTGCCACTGATCCACCTCGACCCAATGTTGCTCGACCACCCTCCACTCATCCTGACCACCGTCTGACTGTGCTGTGATCTTGCTGCATCTTCCCTACGCAACGTTCACCCTGTTTCCTTGCACTCTGCTGCTATCTCCCATTACCATACTTCCATCTGCTGCTCGTTAAAACTTTGTCAACATCTGACCCCGATCCACCAGTAGCCCTCGAGTTGTGTCGCACCTCTCCAAATTGCGTTCAGGTCAACCCTAGCGGCGTCCCTCCATGGAGTAGTCAACCGGTCTTACCGACACGTTGAATCGATCCGCCGTTTGAAGATGACGTTTGTGTAATTGACATAGGGATTATATAAATTGAACTAAATAGTTTATATAATTCGAATATATATATATAACTAATTAATTTTAAGAAAAAAAATATTATTATTTAAAAAAAAACATTGGTTCTGGAAAAAAAGGAAAAGGTAAGATGGTGAACCCGAAAGAATTACAAGTAGATGTTTATCGTTACCGAGACAAACTCAACAATGTACGTTATCGCCTTAGTAACATAGAGAAATCACAAGCAGAGTTTAGAGAAGAACAAAAAAGGCTGACATTGATGATGGAGCAAGTATTGCAAAAATACTTCAAAATTAATGAAACCAACAATAGACTTGACGACCATGACGAATGTCTTAATCAGTTAATGGAGAAAGTGGACTTGCTAATAGTGCAAACTATTCAAGGACCAAAATCCAACCCGCAGGTAGGATTGCGCATGAACCTATTGATCTGCTAGAGATATGCTTTTCATGAAGCCAATATTACACGAAATTCTCAGAAAGAGACTATCAACGAATTAAAAAGGAGCTCCCAAAATACGATGGAAAAGACCATAAAGGTGCTATTATCTGGGTTATTAAAATGGAAGCCATTTTTGAATCAAACCCACCAATAAGCGAATGAGAAAAAATCATGACTGCATCCAACCATTTGGAAGGAGAGGCATATGATTGGTTCCTATGGTGGTCTGGCAAATGTGATGCCTGTTACTTTCTTTGGAAGAACTTTGTGGATGCTTTGCTAGAGCCTAGGAAGGTTTTATGATGAAGAAGAAGATGATGTCTACGAAAGATTTGTTCATCTTAAGCAAAAAGGGTCTGTAAGCGAATACACCATGAATTGGAAGTATTAACTACTAGACAAAGAGGATTTACTGATGAACAACTACTTAAAATGTATAAATGTGCGCTTAAGGAGTATATTCGTGCAGAATTGAAATTGTACAAAACTAAGACTATCGAAGAAGCTAGACATGTGGCGAGGCTAATTAAACAAAAACATAAGTTCAAAATGTCGTCATTCAACTAAGACTATCGAAGAAGCTAGACATGCAGCGAGGCTTATTAAACAAAAACATAAGTTCAAAATGTCACCATTCAAGGAAGACGAAGACCAACAATAATACTTAGATAAAAAAGATGCAAACAGATTTACGTATTGTGGAGACAAATGGACATCAGAACACAAATGTCTTAACAAGAAATTGTATACTTATGAAGTCGAGAAGTAATCAAACACTTCTATTAATGAGTAAGGAAAAAAGATAAAAAAGAAAAATAATTGTCGTAAGTGTGGAGAAAACTGGATGCGAGGACATAAATGTGAAGACACGTCCCTATGCAACTATAGAATAGTAGATGGAAGGAAAGTGGAAGTACAAAAACTTGATGAAGAAATTGTTGTCACATCCACTGAAGATTCAGATCCCGAGGAACCATCATTAGCTGCATCTCATGTGTCCAACAAAATGAGGATGAAGAAGGCAATTCTTCAATAGGTAAAAAACAACAAGTCATTGCAAAATACGTTCCACCACACCTTTGGAAGCAGAGAAACCAGTCTCCGAGAAGAAAGAACATTAAGACTGCTACTCTACCAACAAACATGACAAGAAGGTTACGACCTAAAACCTTGAAGCTTAAGGGTTTCATAAGAGGTAGAAATGTCAATATACTTATAGATTCTGACAATACTCACAATTGTATAAACATTGATCTTGCTAAACAACTTGATCTTTGTATATGCCCAATCAAGGACCTAAGCATGACTATTGCTACTGGGCAAAAGTTTGAAGAGATAGGAGAATGGCTTAAGGTTTCAATTCAGATACAAGGACTAGAGCTACAAACAAATTTATATGTCTTACCACTCAAGGAAATGGATATAGTGCTAGGTGCAGAATGGTTAATGCAATTAGGAAGCTATACTACAAGCCTTGATGAACAGTTCATGGAGTTTAGTTGGCAAGGATGACACTATAAATAACATGGTGTTAATGCACCCAACTTCAAGGAAGCTACAGTTTCATATGAGAATGTCACCAACTCATAAGACACAAACAAGTCAAAGAAAATAGATGCCATGCCATAGCAACGTGTTCAACTAGAGAAAACCCTTTTTATTATGCTCTGAGGACAAAGCATCTTTAAAGTGGGTAGCAATGTTATGAATAATTAATTCATAAACAAATAAATAAATAAATAACAAAATAAATAGTATATATAATAATAATAATAAATAAATAAATAAATAAATAAATAAATAAATAAATAATTATTTATTTAATTAGTTAATTTAATCATCAATATTTGTGAAAGGGTTTATGGTCAAAAGACATGACCCAACTCCTTTCTGACCAATCAATGCTTTTATAAGCAACTGTCACGAAGGCCATTGTATCACCATTCATATTTTATCAATAAAAACAATTACTTACTTACACATACGAACACAAGTCTACACACATTACATTTCTCGTGTGCTGGTCTCCTTGTTATAGATCTGATGATGCTCCTTCTACAAAAGCAAAAACCTCCTCAAATGAAAGAGGAGATGTGTACTTGGATTCTTCAAGTACACATGTAGATCATGAGGTACGGTTGGTCGACTTAGGGGCATCCTTTCGTATGACTCCTCACAGGGATTGGTTTTGCAAGTATGAAAGATATGATGGTGATGTTTTCCTAGGAGATGACTTGATAGCCAGAATCATAGGACGGGGAAAAATCAAGTTGAAGCTCATGGGTGGAAGGATTATAACATTCCCTGGTGTTCTACACATTCCGGAATTGGCTAGAATTTGATTTCTGTAAGCAAATTGAGCGTTGTAGGTGTGAAAACAGTGTTTGGATATGATACTTGTATGATGGTTCGAGGAGCAAAAGTATTGCTGTGGGGACTTTGGATTGGAACTCGATGTAAGGGTTTGGGAAGCACTGTTAGTGATTGGTGCAACGGTTCTGTAGTTCCTAATAGTGGAGCAGAAGAAGGAAAAACTCCTACAGTCTCCGAAGAGAGGACTATGTTGTGGCATCAAAGATTAGGGCATATTAGTGACAAGGACATTCGAGTATTGCATGGTAATGGTATGATAGAAGGTATGTTGAATTACTCTTTGGATTTTGATTTCTATGAACATTGTTTATATGGGAAGCAGAATTAGGTAGGATTCTCCTCTAGTGCTACAAGGGCAGAGGGAATATTACAATTGGTGCATAATGATGTGTTTAGACCTATGCCGGTTCCATCATTGGTTAAATCTATGTATTAGGTCTCATTTATAGATGACTTCTTGAAGAATACATGGATTTATTTCCTCAGGAAGAAATCTAAGGTCTTTGACAATATCAAAGAGTCTAAGGCTCGTTGAAGTTGTAACTAGGTTCAGTCTTCATAATTTATCATTGATATATTTATTATATTCATTATATTTTTGTCAAAGCATGTTCTTCATGCTTAGAGAGTTAAAAAGAGTCGAAAGGAATCTATTATGAGTCATGTCCCTGTTACCGCTCAAACTTGCAGGGGTCCTAAAAGGGGATCCTTGAAGGACTACTACTAGGCTAAGGGCAACAATGGAGCAATATCCCACTGTCACCTCGGTTAAGGCTCCCTGCTCTTTATGGAATTTCATCGATGGGAGGAGACCCGTTATGATAAGGATTACAAAATGGAAGGACCAATGATAGGGTGAGGGGTGATCTTGGAAGCCTATTAATAAGACAGGCTCAAATATGTGGCTTGCTTGCTTTGGAAGGCAATGTTGTAGGCTCTCAAGGAAGGGATTAAAGTGAATTTCAAGGCCTAGGTTTAGGGTATGTATCTTATAATGGAGGTCCCTAGGCCTTAAAATTCTTGTGAGAGATTGGATTCTAAGTGATCCTTGAAGGATTCTCCTTAATAGTGTATGGGACCACACATGACCAAGTGGACCTGAGGTTAGGTCAAGGGGATAGGGTTTAGCAACCAAGGATATACTTGACCTATTCCGGAGGGAGAAAGGGATCGAAGGAAGAATTTTTAGTGCAAGAAAATGTGAGGATTCCAGTGAGGTCTTTTGCCTAAGGAAACCAAGGGCAAGATTGATCTTGAGGCTAGGGATTGAGGTATCTCACAATCCCACTGTCAAAATTGCTTCACAATTGGAGGGTGCCTAGGAGAAACCCCAATGCAGAGGATGCCAAGAGATTGAATTTTTTCAGTGGGTGGTTTGCAAGATAAATGATGCCCTAGGAGACCTAGAGGACTAGACCTAGAGAAGAGGAGAGGGGAGAAGGAAAATAGATTTAAGGTGATCACCTTATGGTGGACCAGTGCCTAATCCTTTGGGGAGATTTGAGTCAAGAGTAATTATGACTATGGACATTGAATTTTCTATGTCAAGGAGGTCTCGAAGACAACTTCGCATAGCATTAGGGCAACACCAAAAGCAACTTCAAGAACTTTATACTTCGTTTTGCAAAATTGGTGGCTTATCAAGATGAATTTCAATGAAGAATCATATCTAGGAACATTCATTTATAATACATGGCCCATACATGAAGCATTGCCATCTAGAAACCGAATTTCCACAACTTCACATAAATGGATGCAGTAAATTAGCCCTAGTATAGAAAGAAGAAAGGAAGAAAGAAGAAAGAAATTATTTTAATGGACACGAGGCTAAAGATAGCCTATGGGATAAATTGCTTCTTCATCTGCTTGATGTATTCGAACCTTTCTTTGCGAAGCTTCAAAATAAATACTCCTAGCTTCTCGACAAACCCCTCGCTAAATAGATTATCCCAAGAGCTAGCTGCCAGCATATCTATATAACTTCCCCTGTTGTCTTTGAAGGCCTCACATTCTAAAATGAAATGTTTTTCTGTTTCCACTTTTCCGGAAGAACAAAAAATGCATACTCTTTCCTCCACACTTCGTTTGGCCTTTTCCAGTGCCCTGTTTCACAACAGAGTTGATGAGAATTAGTCCTTAATTGAGCAATAAGAATTTTGGCTCTCCAAGAGATATGGCCTCTATGTATGCTTTTGGTTGATGACTGAGTGGGATTAAACACTTCAATATAGTACTTTTTCTTTCTTCCTAGCTCCTTATCCCAAGTATGCTTGTGGAACTTTTCCATAACAAAAGCTTTTATCTCTTTGTTGTTTATGGGATACACGTCCAAACAAATACCCCATTTACTAAACCATGTGTTATTTTGCTGCATCCAAGTTTTTTTGCTCTTGCACAATCTATCATTAAAGACAACCTTAGGCCATCTACCCTCTTCCATTTGCTCAATTTTTTTTAAATACCTTATGATTCACACCATAGCAATTGCTTCAATAGGAGCAGTGTCTGTTTCACTTAACAAGATAAGATAAGGAACTGCACTTTTAATCTTAAATTTGTTTGTAATCAAACGCTTCTGAATTTTCTCAATTTGTCTCCACTGCATGTCGGATGTACTACTGGCCCATAGTTCACAACCATAGAGAATCACCGGAATCACTAGAAGCCCAAAAAGACTTTGAGTGGTTTTCCCGTCCCATAACTCTGCCTCTCTACACCTATTTTGAAAAGCATAAAATGCATTCCAACCCCTTAAAGTTCTTTTCTTTTTACAACCATTCCAGCTTAGATTTTTGTTGAAGTCAATTCCGAGGTATTTGTAATCCGCAACTTCTTCTAGAATGTTTCCTTCAAAATAGAACTTATGCTGGTTATGTTTTCTTTTCTTAGAGAAAACCACTACTTTCGTTTTGTTGATATTGACTTGCATCCCCACACTTCTACAAAAATGCTCAAGGGACAGTAAGTGCTCTTGCAAACCAAGAGCTGATTTAGCAATCAGAATAAGGTCATCTGCATACAAAAGAAGCCTTATAACAAACTTGCCCAAATAGATACCATCACCCCCTTGCGAATTTAACCACTCCTCAAGCTTGTCGATATATAAACCAAAAAGGGTAGGAGACAGTGGACAACCTTGCTTGACCCCGATATTGCTTCTAAAACTTTCAGAAATGCCTGCTGAAGTTCTAATTTTGACTTTCACCTCTTCATACAACCTATGTATGCACCGCTGCTCTGAAATGTTTAGGAACCCCAAGTTTCTCCATTCTGTGCCAAAGCTTATCCCTAGGAACCGAGTCAAATGCTTTTTTGAAATCAACAAAGCAACAAAAGACTTCTTCCTTTTTCTCCCAAACTTTTTCAATGATGTGCCTTAAAGTTATACAATGATCAACTGTGGAGTGTTTAGGTCTAAAACCTGCTTGACCTTTAGCACACTTATCTCTTTCTTCTGCCCACTTGCTAATTTTGTTTCCTAGCATGCTTCCAAATAGCTTGCAAACAAAGGGTTTATCATGATGGTCCTATAATTGGAGGGATTATTGACGTCATCGCTCTTGAAAAGAGGTATTGCTAGACTAGTTGTCCAATTTGTGGGGAGCCCTTGTTGTATGATGTTGAAGATTTTTGTAATGTGAGGTGCAAGAACCTTTGAGCCTCACTCTAGATATTTTGCTTGGAGTTCAACTAAGTCTTTTGCTTTTCCAACACCCAACTTCTTGATACCCATCTCTACCTCTTGTACCTTGGAGTTCAGTGTCAGTGTTGACCATGGGGGGAGGGTCAACCGTGGGAACCTGCTCATAGAGTTGTCTTGCATAGTCAAACCATTTAGAAACTGTAACATTATTTCCAATTTGTATTTTTGTCAGTTGGAGCTCCTTCCAAAATAATTTGGGATTATTTTTCCCAAGGAAGATTAGTTCTTCCCTCCTCGAAACCATGAAGTCAACCTTTTTCTTGCTTAATAATTGTTTGTAAGCTTTGAGCTTTATGTTATCCTTGTTTGACTCTTTCCCAGCAACAATGTATGTGACAAAAATAGAAAAAAATAGCATTAAATTGCACTTACATCTATTAAGAATTTGCCAATCAAGAAGCTCCAAGACAGGAGAAAATAATCCAAACATCAAAATTCATTCCATGCTGCAAAATTCGTCCTCCAAGAAGGGTAGCAAAATTCTCACGAGAGATACAAGTCCAATCCAAGTGATGATGATAAAATGAATTCACATCACTTGTATTTATACACTTCTAATGAGTTCGATTTAGCTAATTAGGCCTACATAAGCCCCTAGAATAAAATAATGTGCAAAATAACCAACTTTTGGTGACAAGCCCACCAAAATAGCTCCTAAACAAAAAGAATAAGCCTCTCAAGAGGTCGAATGATCTGTAATGCATGTCGTTGGGCCTTCTAAGAAGCTTGATGAAGTCCATGAGTGTCATAATGATGAATAGGACTCCCCAAAAGTATTGGACAAGGGGTTGGCCCCTTGTTCTCCAAATAATAAACCCGTGGTGCTTCCAATGGGTGTGGGTGTCTCCAAGTAGATTGAAGATGCTTGTAGACCATATGTAAGGGCTCAGATGATGATGTAACTGATGCCACATTAGCATACAAGTCCTGGGTTATTTGCCAAGTGCATGATACAACTGTGGGGCCGACTGAGCATGGTGAACCAGGTGCATCTTCCTCGTCCAATAGATGAAACTCAAGCAATCTCTGAACAACTCTGGGGATCCATGGAACACTGTCTCACTATTGTGGAGGCCCATGGCTCTCTACACACACCCTACATGTGCCAATGTAGCCCTCTGGAGGGTTAGGACCCCGTATAGGGAGACCAAATCCAAAATGGAGACTATCTGCAACCCTGCATAAGATCTAATGCGTCCCCTTGCCCTTCAGTACAACAAGTCATTTAAAGAAATCGAGTTAAAGAGCTTACAAACCATGGACAATAGGTAGGCACTTCATAATGGCATGCCCTTCCATGGTGGGCTTTGGCATGTGCTAATGTCTCCAAGCTCCAAGAGGGGTTAACCAAGTACCCTATTATGTGGTTTCTTCTTTGAAAGGGGATGATATGTTCAAGGTACATCCCTCAAATGATGGTAGCATGTGATAAATTGATGGAACATAGTAGGGGATGAAGGGGGCAATCCTGGGTCACATGCCAAGGTACAAGGGTAGCTAATAAAGGGAAGTCCACACTTGGGTATATAATGTATAGGAGGGAGAAATCGTGGTACATGAATTACCCAGGCCTTGGTTTTTCCAACTTTCTTCATAGATTTTTCTTTGGTTAACTGCTCGGGTCTCAAGGAATAAGAGCATGATGTGTAAAGTATAGCAATGGATACCTCTTTTGAGGTGGGGCTGTTCATTGCCCACTAGGGGTTGGGACCAATGTTGCACGAAGTGGGGACGAAATGGGGACACGGAAGCGTCATTTTCGAAAAATCTAGGAAGCAAAGCGTCTCAGAAGCATCTAATATATATATATATATTTATATTTTTTTTGGCATTTATATTCAAAACAAACTTCCCAAATTACCAAATTAATTGTAGAAGACATGAAAACATGCATATTTTTACATAAATCAAGATAGATATGTATCCATTGATTCCATTGTACATCAATGATTAATTATTCGAGCATCAACCATCTATATTCTAGCAATTACAAACATACATCAAATTTTTAAGCATATTATAAAATATAAAACGTTTAAGCATATTATAAAACATAAAACATAGAGAATATTATGATTTATCTAGCAAGTGAGCAATTGTCAACATTTGTCATGTCCAAAATTCAAATAATAATGTTTACAAAATAGGTCACTTGGTCACCGCCAAGACAAAAAGGTTCAAATTCACAACAAGCGTTCAAGTCTAATGATTAATCTATGACAAAAGTAGTAAATTGTAAATATATTTACTAATCTCTCCTCCTTCCACCATGAAGAGAACGTGGTGGTGGGCCTCCACGTGGTGGCAATGAAGAAGATGGTGCTTGTGGAAGTTGTGGCACTGAAACTGATGAAGACGAACCCCCTGTTGTTGGTGTTGAACCATGGAACCTGGGAACCAAGGGACCAGATGGGGGTGACATCTCAACTTGATCATCATCATCTTGGAATCGCTCAAAAAATTCATACCAAAAAAAACCACTAGTTAACAAAAAAAATGAAAAATAGGAATTAGAGAAATGCTTTATAAGAAAAATTCATACCACAATGGACATACCTGGATAAGAGCATCCTCTAATTGCTCTAATCGCAACACTCCATCCTCCAAATTGGGCTCCTCTGGATTCCTGTCCCAAACCTTAAGGTCTTTATTAGTCTTTGCATCATCATAGTAATGGGACAGCGATCACAAGTTGTAATGAACATAAACCAAGCTCTCTGCCTGGTCTAAACTCAACCTGTTCCCTTTAGCACTGTGGATGAGAGAATAAGAGCTCCAACATCTCTCTGCAGAAGAAGTGTTTACCACTTGTGATGGCACCCGCAATGCCAAAGTCTGTAGAAGTGGAGTAGCACCTCCATGCATGTTCCACCACTCAAGAGAAGAAAAGTCTCTTGATCTCTAATTGCATGCATGCTCCCAAATGGCCCAGTGCTAAGCGTATAGTTGCTCAACTATCTCTGTACCATGGCAACCTCCTCCTCATCTGGGATTAATGTACTCAATGCAATCATATATTTTTTGTGAACCTCTTGATCTTGGTGTGGTTTTCTCCTGCTCCCCCCTGCAAGTGTTGGTGTTGAAAGCCATGATGGATGATAGTATTTAGGTGTCAAAACATATGCCAATGCATGCAATGGAACATTTAGCATTTCCCATCGGTTTTCCACCTCTGCACGAATATAATTGTACAAGGTGACATCTCTAAGCTCAACAATGTCTTTAGTCTGCCCCAACATGCAATCCATTTTCTGATACACCTCCCCAATTATTGGTTGATCTGAATCTCCAAACTTGATCATGTAATAAATTAGTTTGGTGAATTTCAAAACATATTTAGCCCGTGACGAAAAGTACATGTCAAGAATAGTGTCCTTGGCTACATTAGCACCATCTCTATTAGTGTTAATTTCCTCCCATGATTCATCGTACACCATATTAGTTAAAGTTTGTCTCACCTTCACTAGCTGCCTAAAGGTGAGGTAATAATTGGCAAGTCTTGTTTTTGCAAGTTTAAGCCACTGTAACTTGGAGTACGTGCCATAGAAGTAGTTTACCCTTGTATGCCCTGTGATGAATTTAATGAGTTGCTTCCCTCTCCTGTAAAGCTCATTAATCCACCCACATTCTTTATGCTTCACAATATCATGCATCAAAAGGTTCAATGAGTGAACCAGGCACCCAAACCAAAAGATGTGTGGATGAGTACGCTCAATAACTTTTCCTGCTGCCTTACAATTTGTTGCATTATCTGTGATCACTTGAACTGCATTATTCATACCAACATCTCTGATTGATTGCAATAGGAGATCTGCAATGTTTTGGGAAGATGCACTGATGGAGGAGGAGTTATGACATGTAATAAATACTGCACCACTAGCAGAAACACTAAGAACATTTGTCCACCCATCTGATACAATGGATACCCCACAATCTACCTACTCATTTGTAAAACGTATCAAAGCTCTTTGAACCTTTGCTTTTTCTCTTTCTAATAACACTATTCTAGCTTTCTCATAGTTGGGGTACTTGTATCTTTTTGGGGCTTCATTGATGGCCTTTGCCATTTCATGCCAATAGGGAAAGCAAAGCACATTGAATGGTACACCGCAAGCACAAAGAAATTAGACTATCTTTCCATCCACATCATCCCTCTCAACAACATTAAGGAAATCCCCTATTGTTCTTTTACCTCCAGAGCTTGCAGAAGTACCATGAGGAGATGAGCTACCAAATCTAGAGGTTGCACTTGATTCATAATGAGGTTTTTGTTTCTTGTTTTTTTGTTGTGCAACCTCCTCTATTTGGTTGTATTTTCTTCTTTGTTTAGCTAAAATGTTTGGGCAAATTTGTATCCCCACAACACCTTTTTTATCATCGATGTCCATCATCCCACAAAGATGCCTCCTCACACGGGTACATGAACCACTAAATGGGTTTCCTCCATGACAACCATGAGGGCACAAAAATTTGTAGCTTCCACCACCCTTTCCCCCTTCAAGTTTGGTCACATAGTTCCACAAGGGTGTTAATGCAGCTTTCCCTCTAGTGTTTCAGTGTTCCCTTTAGGTTCATCCCCTTCCTCCTCATCATACATTGGGTCACTCATATGGGGACCACTATCCTCTTGTTCTTCTTCCCTTCCATTCCTACTCCCCCTTGCCATCATTAAAACCAAAAGTGGAATGATACATAGAAGCCAAAAGAACACCATCTTGGAATATGGATATAGGTGGTCGACAACCTACAATTAAATGAGCAAGTAGAAAGAATGGGAAAGAGTAGGAGAGGGAGGAGAAAAATACAAAAAACAATGTCAAAAAAATGAAGGAGTTTGGGGTTTGCACTTACCTCTTTAGCGCTTGTAGATGGAAGTCCTCCAAGCTCCTCTTGCAAGCTCCTCCTCCTTCACTCCTTTACTCTCCTCTCTTTCTCCTCTCTTCTCCAAGCTCTCATAAAATAAAAGTGAGCAAATGAGAGATGAAAGGGTCTTTAATCCCTTCACTCCTCACCCTAACCCAAGGTGGACCCACCCTCAACAAAGAAAAACAAAAAAATAAGGAAAAAAATGCACCACTTTGTGGCCCGCGCGGCAGAAATGGCCCCTTGCTCGGTGAAGCGATCGCGATCCTTACGGATTTGACTTGGAAATGCCGTGGATCATACAATCGTTCTGCCGTACGAAACGCGTTTCGGAAAAACTGAAACGCGGATCGGGCTGTACGGTTCCGAAATGGCAGGAATTGTATTTTTCAGCCCAATCCACGTTTCAGTTTTTCTGAAATGCATTTTGGAGGGAGGATCGCCCACAGATCCATACAGATCGCATTTCGGCTTTTATTCGGGGGGGGGGGGGGGGGGGAGGGGACATTTCTTGCAAAACTGGTTGGGACCATCATGGGTTCCTGAATGATAAAAGAGGCTCATCTAGGGCCTATAGGAACTAGGGTGATGTCCATGAGAATGGGGTAGAGCTCATGTATTTTGTCTCGACCATCTTTTGCATTTTGTGGTACATTTTCCTGTTGATTGTGGCCAATTATGCTTTTACTTTTCTTTTCAGCTGCATCAAACTCCAGGGCATCGTTCCAAGCCTAACCGAAGGTGTGGGCAAGGGGAAGGGGAGGCTAACCCTATGTAGACCCAGTGGAGGAATGTGGACCTAGGGGGGAGAAATGATTGATGGGGTTATAATGAATGGAGGGGGAGTAATATATGTGGATGAAGGAGAAAGACCATGCAACCAAAATCAGGGTTTCACATGAAGTACCATCCCTAGAGCCCAAAGGTCAGTAAAAGAGATCCCATAGGACTAATGTCCAAGGGTAACATCCAAAAGAGGTCTAGGGGACAAGAGCACAAACCTAGCCCACTTTTTTCGTCGAATCCCCGCATCAATTCATGCCCAGAAGTTTCCGTGATAAGTAAACTACAATACTCAATTACCAAATGACAAGGCATACCTTTAGGTTTGGGAGGCCCACCTTCAAACATGCGATCATGACAAATGGGTGAGGGGCCACATGGTTGGCTCAGGTGGCGAAGAAGTGGCACAACGAGCTAGTTGGTGGTTGCAAGGGGCTATTGGTTGCCGACTTAGGACCATCTTCTCCTAGGGATATCACCCACAAAATGGTGGGTAATAGTCCCATTTAGAAATTTGTAAGAAAAAGAAATTTGATTTTTATGTTGTCATTAATCTACAATATGACCAAGTCGACCCTCCTTGGACAAGTTGGCCTGGCCCTCCATAGTGACAACCATTCGACCCTCCTAGACAACTATATATACGAGACAATTCTACCTACTTGAAGACTCATTCATTCATCACATCAATAATCATTTCTGAACCAAGTGAAGGAACAAAACAAGCCAAGTCAAGGAGAGAGAAAAGCAAGAGAAAATACAAGAAGAATATCCCTTGTTGATCGAATATTTGACTCTGACAGCGCACACGTATGATGGCCAAAATTCTGTGAAAAGAGGCCGAAATTTCTGAGGTTACCACACGCTGAATTTCGGCCCCCTGTTGCAGGGCCGAATTTCAAAATGTTGACCAATTTTGGAGCAGTTTGACTAGTGTTGGCTTTGACTTTGGAGGTGACTTGGAGGAGGGTTGTACTTGGAATCTTGGTGGAAGTTTGGTTTTAGTCTTGGTCTTGGATATCCCACTTTGATCTGATTCTATAAGAGAAGGATTGTTGGGTTTTCTCCTTGTGGGTTTTGCCCTGGTGTACAACCTAATTTTGGTGTCTCTTGTCTCCTTGTTTTCCTGAAGATTGAACATTTGTATAGTTGCTTGATGAAGAACACATAAGAAGTAATAAGAAGACATTTAATATTCATGAATCACAAGTAGTCGTCAAGAAGAGAAATCAAGTATTAAACTACATTGCACTTGGTTTCTCAACATGGTATGAGAGCTATGGTGAAGACATGAGCACTATTGAAGAAACCCTAAGTAGTCCTAAATTCTGAAAGAAAATACAAATGGAACAAAGATTATTGTGTGCAAGAAAGACCTTAAAGGCTAAGATCGTTACATCCATCACATAAAGGTTGTTGAGATCAAGTAATGAAAGACCAAGCCTCCTCATCTCTAGGGACTAAACTAATTCAAGTATCCTTGTGGAATGAAACAAGTTTGAAGTTGTAGTATCGATTCAAGTCAGGCATCTGAACTTCTTGATGTCCGAACTACAAAAGGAAGTTTTGTACCTTTGGAATCTTTTGTGGAGAAAACCTGTATATAGTACATTCACATCTCTCAAAACTATATATAGTACACTCACATCTCTCAATGAGAGCTCATCAACACACATACCTCTAATCTAAAATAGAAGATAAGGCTATTCGCTCTTGGAGACTGAACATAGAAAGCAAGGCTACTCGCTCAAGGAAATTTGTGAAGTTAATCAAAAGTAAAAGTCTGGAGTAAGGTGTGAAGTCTGAAGGTGGAGAAAAAGACAACGAAATTTGAAGCAATATCTATGTGGAATATTTGAGGCATACGAAGCAAGGAACAAGATTCACCTGTGACATATCTCTTGGAAAGGCTGAGCTCCTTTGTGTTATACATCTGTGCAAAAGGAACCAAATTTCTCTAGAAACAGGAGGCAAAAAATTCTGTGATCATATTTAGTGCTACAAGAACAGAAGTTTGTGTGTAAACTCTATGCAAAGGGCCGAATTACTGAGGTCTATCTCTGTTCGTAAGGATCATATCTTTTGAGTGGAAGAGGGAGCCGAATTGTCAGTATCTAAGAATAATGCCAAGTTTGAAGCTACACTCAATAGAAAAATTTACATCAGTGGTTGAAGAAAAGTCTAGGTTAAGACATCCGAAGCTCCCTCCTAAATGACATTCATCCGAACTTTTCTGAGGAGGCCAAGTTATATCACCTCTCTAAAATATAGTTAGCAGAAATATCTACAATCCATTTTGATCTTCATAAGCCTAGTATTAGCTCTGGGTGAGAAAACTCCAAAGACTACATGTCAACATCCCTATACATAATGAAGGGTTACGAGATCCATAATGCAAAAGGCCAAGCTGTTATAAGTAACTCATAGAAATACTTGATGGCACCAAAGGAAGAAACTAATGATCATTTAATTTAAAGGCTGTTGCTAAATGAATAAGATCAACCCTAGTAGACTAATGATTCAAAATCATCTCCTTGTAATCAAATCATCTCCTTGTAATCATATGACACAAGATATGCTATGTGAAGTATTTACAAAATGAAAGCACCTAATTTGAATTCTGAAGTCTACATCTATGAAGCAAAGAGAAGTATGGTTGAAGATGCAAATGTCTGTAGCTCTTATTCATGCAAAAAAAACTGAAACTACTGTTATTAATCTGAGGATAAAAGTAAGTTTGATGTTTGAACCTCTTGGAAACCTCACAAAGACCTAGTTGTAGAAATCTTATGGACAAAATTGAAGAATTAACTTGAGCTCTCATGATGAGAAGGCCAAATTTGCTGTGAGCACATCTCTTTGAAGCAACTCAAAGAAATCTCTGTGGTTCACATCCTAGTTCAGTGGATTAAGGCCCAAGGTACCTTTGTTGGAGGAAAACGAATATATATCAACTAAAGAAAAAGTCAAATAATTATGTTGCAAAGGACTGTATCTCTGTAAGAATGGACAGGTAAGGTTGAAAAGGTACGTATAATTTTTGTTCATTTGCAACCAATGACCTATGTTAATTATATTGCATATAATGCTAAGTCTTCTAGGTCATGGTGAAATCACATCTAGAAATTAACATGAAGAGTAAGCTAACGATCTTGTGCTCCTTTGAAAATAGTGGCATATTGTAAAAGAGTCTGTGTAGATATATTAGAGATCATGACATAATCAATGTGTTAGCATTCAAATCCTTTTCTTGCACACAAAGACTAGGTTTTTGTGATTAAGAAAGAAGGCTTGTCAATAACATTTCTAGGGTTTGCAGCTAACATATTATTATGCTTATAGAATTTGGAAATTTGAAAGATGGCAGGTTTTGAAGACTTTGGATATTGAAGCATCCAAGGTTTGTAAACCATAGCAAAGGTTTGAATTCGAAAACCCTGGGAACAAAACCATAGATCTAATCATTTCCATTGTAAGAAGATGATCTAGCTCTTGAGAAACTGAAATGACATCATGCTGATGTGAGGACAAGGTTGGTGAAAAGGTCCAAGATTGAGAAGGAGCTGACCTTCCTCAAAAGGATAAGTATTCTACGTATTCTTTCTTTGATTGCTACTTTTTCTATTTTGTCTATGCACTTTGCTTAATGATATTTGTTGTTTCATAGCCCTCTAATAAGGTTCGCAGGTCAAAATAAGAACTATCTAAGCTTTAATAACATATGATAGAATTGGAAAAGCGTAATAAAGCATGAAGTTTTTTTTTTGAATCTTTATAAATGGAAATGAAGAAGGAGAAAGCAATTTGAAGTTATGCATCAAGCAAGTCAATACTCAAGATTAGATGGCAGCATGAGAGCAAGACTTGAGAAGGTTCTTCCAATAAAAGGGAAAAAGTTCACTTACCTCGGCTGGAAAGAGGAAGATGAAGACAAAATTTGACATATCTTGGATAGATACATTATTTGAGGTTTGGCAGAAAACTAAGAAAAGCTTGTAACCAAGATTCTTTAGGACACATCGATTGGGTTGGCAGTGCTGATGATGAATTCAAATACTATCGATGGTTGGCTCTACATGATTTATTAGAAGAGCATGAAACAAGATTTAAGAGGATGTGGAAGTTTGTACAATTAGCTGTGAAGTAGCGTGCCTCCTTAAAATGTTTGATGGACTACTTGATGACATGTTGAATTCGATTATGATATTGATCAAAGCTATATGAGGATTGTCAGAGAATCAAGAAGGTTGAAGCACATTATGATTTGTGACATGATGCAGAATGAAGCCGTGAAGCTACAATATATCTTCACTATTGAATAGGTAGCCGATTCATTGATGAAGTTCCTTTCGAAGGGAAAGGATGAGTTTTTTTGAGACATGCTTGAGTTTGTGGATATCTCTGTTGAAGAATCTAGGGCATTGATTTCATGAGATTCTTCTTAGCATGATAACTATTAATGTTTAGCTTATTAGCATATCCTTTAACATTAGTGTGTGTTCTTTAGTTCATAAATAGCTATCATAACAAAGAGACAAGAACACAAGATGTTGTCTTTCTGCCAGGGCCAAAACCTCTCCCTCTTGGAGAGGAAAACCTGCACAAAATTCTTCTTATAGAGATTCCAATTGACGAACACCAAGACCATGACCCTTGACTAATTGAGCAACTCCAAGACCAAGACACCGATCCTCTTCTTCATACTGCTGAGATCATCATCATCACTGTACCACAGAGACATTCATTACTGCTGTAACATCACTGAGAATATTACTGAGCTTCCACTTAGAGACTCATCATAACTATGAGCTTCACTGTTGTTGCATCATTACAGAGATTCTCTTCATTTCAAATACACCGAGACTGTGAGACAGTGATCATCAAGATAGTGGCTGTGTCTATGATATATGTAAGCCGAGACAAAGTTTGATATAGATCCTTCTTGCTGAGGGTGTAGACACTTGTGACTACATTTATCATAGCACAGAGATTTGTATCATCTCTTTCCACCGAGGAGTAGACTGCATTAGCAATGCACCGAAACATGTACTAAGGAGGAGACTGCGATTTCTTGCGAGGTTTTAGATGTGACGAGATAGTATCCTTACTGTATCCATTCGAGAGTGTATTCCTTCTAAGTATGCAAGGTTGCAGAGCCTGTACCCATCTGAGCTTTTTCAGAGATATGCAAGATTCTCTTATGCACTTTTGTGGTGACTCTAGTTGATTATTTATAGGTGTCATGCCTCCATATCAAGCTGACATTACCAAGTGAACTGATGTGTCTCCTTTGCAAGCCAACATGACTTTTATTTAAATTCATTTTGCTGGCCGATGTGACTGTGTTTTTTCATCGTTTTGCTTGCTTGTCTTCAAGAGGATTGTGCTGGTCTTGGAGGGCTGTTCTTAGACATTCGGTTGACCCATATACATTACATGAAGGCTCAAGAAGAGTTCCTTATATATGACTGACTCTTTGACTTTTCTAGACCTATGAAATGAGCAAGAAACTCATTCATTTAATTTACAAAAATAATATTTCTTTTTCTTGACAAGTACATAGAATAGATCAAAATTACATCTGTAGATACCGAACCTAGTTACACTTTCCTTCAACACTCCCTCTTAACTAGGGAGGTATTTATAATGGTACTTGGTCATTCTCAATCTGAAGAATTTCTCATAAGAAGAATCGGATTGGTAACCCATCTGTATAGCATCATAGTAACCAACATTGTTTCCATAGCAAGGCCTTGACTGGCAACTCTATCTCTCATCAGATCAAAGCACAATGTTGGCGAGACCAATGACTATAGACACCTTCATCATTGTCTCTCAAGGTACATACCCACTCGGGTGTTCACTGAGGATGACCTTCTAGGACTATTTTTATCTTGGGTTCCCAACCCTGAAAGAATGTCGGTCCTCTTGCCTACTCTTGTCTTGGATGCCCTACACATCCTCAAAGAGCACCGGAAGCCAGATGATTACCCAATCCTCCATTCTTTCTTCCAAAGTGAAGACAAGAATGTTGTGTCTATCTCTCGCTCTTAGCTAGGGAAGATATGCCCATTCTTGTAAAGGAATGCATCCAAGCTCCTTGTGACTAGGGATATGCCAGAGCTCCCTCTTAACAGGGGAATCTCCTTTCCATCAACAACTTCTTCTTCGTGGGCCCTTCAATTGCTTGATCAACTTCTTTCCTTGATGTCATGAAATTCAGTTGAGCTTCTTCCTTGTAGGGCATTGGCCATCGTTCACTTTCCTTCTTGGTTCGTCATGTCATTTCTTTCTTCATGGAAAGTGGCCTTCTTGGTAGATATCTGGAACCTTCTTCATCTTGCTACTTCTTTCTCTTCATGCTTCTTTCAGGGATTTCCATCCACCACATGAATGCTAGTGGTCCTTGTGCTTCTTGTTCCAGTAGCCTTGCATGAACTCATCCAGACATTATTCAAGAAATCAAGGCATAACATTAAATCAAATCGTACCTTTTGAGATGGATTTTTATCATGACATCTTTCTGGAGGTATCAACATCCTGCATACATGTTGACACATTTCCCAAAGATATATATTGTCAAGGGTCTCTATATTTTCTAGACTTCCATCAGAGTCTTTGTATCTTTCCGGGAGATTTCCTAGTCAACTCTTCTTGGTCCTTGGATGTTGATTGTCTTTATCATGATTGCATATCTTACGATCTCTTCCTTCCTCACACATTCCATTCCAGGGGTTTTCTAATCAAAGTTATGTAATTGTAGTCAACCACCTCATATTTCATATGAGGACATATTATGTTGATTTCATCTGGTGTGACTTATGTCTTTCTGCATCATTTCGAAGGAGGAGATCCTTTTCCTTTGATCATGCTTCTCAAGATAGAAGTATTGATCTGCAACCATATGACATGACATTATAAAAATTAAATACAAGTATACATACCTCATTTTACCTTTAGGTTGTCCAGGATTCTTTCAACACCTTCCTTGATTGAAAGATCTTCAACCCCTTGAACCGCTCTTACGTCATCATATCATTAATCATGAATTCCACAAGTTGGAGTTTTTATTGAAACACTTGCTTTATCCCTGGATCAATGAATCTTCTAGTGAAGATTCCATTAGAGAGTCTTGAGGATCTTAAAGATCCCTATCTAATAGATGTTTCCCTTTTGTTGCATGATGAGCATTCTTCAAATGTTTGAGTTCTGGAAAGTTGTTGCTTACAACTTGCCTTCTTTCATTGAAACCCTAAGTTGTTGACAGAGGTATCTTATCCTTGTGATTATAGTCACCCTCATGATGATGTCAAGAGATCTTGTTCCTAATACTTCCATAATGTCACATCATATCCGATAATATATTGTAGTCACTTTCTTCGCAGGATCTAGGAGTCCAAAAGGAGACTTATAGAGAGAGACTAACTTAAAGAATTCTACTCCCTCTTACCATGGGCTGCATTAAGCTTCTTCCATCCAGTGACATGAATTTTCTTCTCCTTCTACCAATGTTCTTTTAAGAACTATACTATTCGTAATTCCTTTTCTAGCTTCCCTAATGTCTACCTTATGAATTCAAAGGAGGCCTTATTCAACGAATTTACTCATCTATGAGGACTAAGACTATTCTCCTCATTCTATGCAAGGACCTTTTTCATGAGAACTATGACTATCCTCCAATATTTCTATTTCCTTGCAAAACAAAGTCATTAAACCAAAATCATGAAAGATACTTACTTGGCATGTGAAGAGGAGATCTTCACCTTGATGCTTCCTTTGCTTGAGCTGTCCATCATGAACCACTAATATCCTTTTACCAAAACTTCTTTGGAGACCTTCTAGCATCATGACATTTGTGATCTTGACATCACTGAAACTGCTTTATGATCTTGAGATCATCTTGACTTCTAATTCAGCTTCAAGGTGCTTCTGACTCCTACATTTGAAAACATTGTTGACATGCTAGTGATATTGTTGTCTCACAAGTGGACTTTATCACACTCAACATTCCTAGGAGCGCATCAACAAACACCTATATCGAGCATTATCCAAAGAATGATAGTGATATAGAAGGACTCATGTGCTAATCCGATCACCATGCTATTGAGATCATGTTTATAGACAAGATCCGAGATTGTGACAAGTATATTGTTATAACATTGATATCTATGAGCACTGTACATATGAGTTGTGTAGAGAGACACTATGTTGTGAGCTCGAACTTGTCATTGAATTCATGACTGCGTTTTTATTGAGATCATCTTTAGCTGCACCACCAAGATCTTCACTATTGTTTCATCTTGAGGTCTTCATCAACTAGATCTTCAAGTTGAGATATGTATTGGAGATTTTGATCCTTCGAGATCATGACTGTCTCATCATAGATTTTACCGAGATCATGACTTGTTAGGATGATTACTGTACCTTGACCCAAAATGTAATTGTGATCACCGAGATCTTACTTATCATGGCTGTGCAGAGAATATATATATATTATATATATATTAATATATATATATATATATATATATTATATTCTTAGTAGTACTGAGTTTCTTATTCGAGACTGTGTGCTTGCTGTAGTATCTTCGAGACCATTATTCTTATGCTAAGAAATTACCGAAATAGAGATACCAAGATGAACACGTTATGTTTGTTAGTGTTTCTTTCCATCATGATCATGTCGATAATATATTACTTAGTGATTGAGTTGAAGACTTCGATTATGAGGAGATTGAGACAGTGATTGCATTGATGCCAAGACAATGTTTTCATTAAGATAGAAATCATAAGAGTGCTGAGACAGGGTATTCTCTTCTTTCACCGAGACAAAGTATCCACCGAGTTCATATACCGAGATATTATACTTTACTTTGCTCATCAAGACTGATAAAGGAGTTTGAATATGTCATTGTTCTGCGTCACCGAGACCCTGTACCTTCCTGTACCATCCAAAATTTCAGAGTGATCCAAGGTTCTGTTTTACTGTGATGACTCTTTGATGATGACTGTAGAGACACAAGATTTTGCTGTTCGTAGATTTCTTGTTGTAAACTTGTTCCTCCAATGTCTCTTTTCTGCCCTTTCTTAGATTGCAACCATAGCTTTGATACCATGTTGAAGAATCTAGGGCATTGATTTCATGAGATTCTTCTTAGCATGATAACTATTTTTTTTTCTCAATTGGTCTACTCCTATATTCATACAAAAATGTTACAGCGAGGCAGCTGCCTCGAGAATTCATGCCATGAAGTTGGCATTGAGCAAAAAATTCTTGGCATCCTGACTATGGAACCGGAAAAATGACTTACATCAGAGTGTTTAATTTCAAGGAACATTGATCATTCCAAAAAAACTCGAAAAACTGACCCATACAGTGATACCAGACTGAGTTAAATATTGCTGTTTCAAGAACAGATTCTTACGTAAACAAAAGCATAAACAGACTCCGACATGTAGAATAGACAGAGACTTGAAACAGACATGAATACTGTAAATCGAAAAGGAGGTGAACTTCTTCTTCCGTGGCAGATCAAAAAAACCAGAGGCGCTGACGGGTTCAATCTTCATCTGAGGTTGACGGTTGTTCCTCAACAATTCGGCACCCAAATTGATTTGAGTCCTTGGAGTCAGAAGAATGGACCGCTGAGCTTGAAGGCTCTCCTCTCGCTGGCGCGCTTGGGCCAACATTGGCTTTAGTATTCATAGTAGGCATGCCTCCAGTGACTTGGCGCGGGGTGACAATTTGACTTGCCAACCTCTGTTCTGCAGGAACCCCATGTTGAACCGCCCCCGAACCCATGGCATTCTCACACTTTTCAATTGTCACAGAGACAATGAAGGAGGAGTTTGCCAGAGAACAAGGAATGCGGAAGCGGGCAGTGGGATGCGCGTGATGCACACAGACTACGGCTCTGGCTTGCCCTCTTCCCCTGCCCCTGCCACTTCTGGTGGCTGGATAGTTGAGGCAACAAAACTCCGACGCATTCGAAGAGGGATCCAAAGTGGTGGAGGAGTGCTGGTGGGTGGTTCGACCACGTGAACCGCCTCGTCTGCTCCCCATTCTCAGCCTTTCTCTCGGCATATTGATAGGATTAGGACAGATAAACGGAGGAGGGAGGGCGGGGAAATGACTGAGGGGCGTATACACAGAGAGAAACGGAGACTGAGCCCGAATGAAGCTTTGAGCGCCAGGAACCGGAGCCGAATGGAAGCCGGAGATGGTGAAGGCGCTTGAGGCCTAGCAAAGACAGACTAACAGGGAAGAACTCTCACCATGCACCAGAGCCGAAAGAAAGCAGGTTGTAGAGCTATCGCTCGGAGAATCGCCCGAGACTGTAGCCTTGATGGAGCTGAAGGCATGCGACGGAACAGCGGGTGTGAGGATCAAACTGAGAGCCATCGCGCCAATAACTAGAAGCAGGGGAGGCAGCGTTAATGCTACCATTAAGAGGTTTGTACGAGGCCAGCGATCCAGTCCATGACACTTACAACTGGCGCAGTTGGGTTGCCACTTGCCCACCTTGCGTGCCTCCATCGTACCTATATACCTGTCAATCACCTACATCTGGGAGCGAGTAGTCCTGTTGCACCAAAGAAGTGCATTCATGTTTGAGTTGTTCGTCATATGAGTCGCAGAGAGGACCTGAGAAATGTGGGAGCTGCTGGTTTACCCCTTGATTGGCTAGTCTGTCTGCTACTTTGTTGGCAGTGCGTCTTACATGCTTGAAGGTGATGCTTTGGGGGTTCCGGAGCCGTTCCTCCAGTAATTCCAATCTGTTGAGCAGCCTCCAGCTAGAAGCTATCTTAGCTGGCGAGGTACCTGCTTGAATCCACAATCCTTCCAATTCAGCAGCGTTGTTGGTATCTTTGCCAATTGTTCCATAGTAGATATGCAATGCTGCGCCCACATCGTTCCTGAAGACCCCGCCATAACCAGCGGGCCCAGGATTACCCTTGGCTGCCCCATCAAAGTTCAATTTGTATGAGGTGGATGCAGGAGGGGACCAATTGAGAGGAGAGGCAGAACTGGTTGGAGGTCGAGCTTTGACGTGGGCCAAAAAAGACAGGTCCAGATTCCAAGCTTTCATGATGAGGCGTTCCTAAGGAGAGTCTGGCAGGTCCGTGTCATGCCAATGTCTAATAGCCAGAGTTTCTTGGAGATTTTGCTTCAGAAGAAGCCTCAAAGTATCAATTGGCCTGCTGATATTGTTGAAAGCTCTGTTGTTCCTTTCCTTCCAGAGTATCCAGTAGAGAAAGCCTGGGATTAGGTTCCACAGAGAGTTTAGAAGAGGGCTTTGGAAAGGGTGCTTTGGCCATTTTCTAATGGTATCTGTTATATCTCCCTTCCGTTTTCCTGATCTTCTATTGCATTGGTCAGTTTTCTCCCATAACTGAGTAGCTAGAAGACAAGTATCCATGAGATGCAAGATGGATTCAGAGTTGAGATTGCAGTTGGGACATCTCGATGGGCCAACGAATCCTCTTTTTTGCAGATTGTCCCAAGTAAGGATACGCCTCTTGCTTAAGAGCCATAGAAAGGTGGAAACCTTAGGCCATATTCCTGGTTGCCAAACCTGGTCCCAGAGCTGATTCTTGTCTGTCTGAGTGGTTGAATAGCGAAGCTGGTATGCTTCCTTGGTGGTAAACATTCCTTTTGGCATATGTCCCCATCGCAGCTTGTCCTGCTGATCCGAGTATTTGATTCTTCTGTGATTTAACTCCTGATCGATCTCTGTGTAGGTTTCCCCTTGCCAATTAGCCTGCCAGGTGTTAGCGGGTTTCCAGAGTTGAAAGTCTTGGGGCGTTTGCTGCTGCCAGAATTGATGAACATGGGTAAGATCAGTTTGCTGCATAGAAGCCTGCCAGATTGGCTTGTGGAAAAGAGAGGCTAGTTTTGGGAGCTGTTGCCAAGAGTCCTCCCAGAACCTAGCTGTGGTACCTGAATGAATTTCCCAGAAGCTATGCTCTTGAATGAAGGCGCTGTGAAGCTTGGCAGCATTCCAAATCATGGAGCCTGGGGTTGTAGTGCTGATTCTTATGAGGTCGTCCCATTGACTTCTTGGAGCGTATTTTGCTTGCCATAGCCGTGCCCAGGGTATATGTGGTTTGGAAATCCAATCCCACCATATACGGGCTCCCATTGTATTGTTGCTTTGGAGAGGGTCCCTTAATTCGAGCCCACCCCCTGATTTTGGCTGGCAGACCTCCTTCCAATTAACAAGAGCCCATTTCCTATTGAGATCAGAAGATCCCCATAGAAAGTTTCTTTGTAGATTGCGGATTGCCTTAAGAACCCAGTTGAGCGCTGCCAGAATAGAAAAAAGATGTAGAGGCATGGCCTGGAGAACAGATTTGATCAATATGAGTCTGCCGGGCATATTGAGTGAGTGGAATGTCCAGGAAGAGAGTCTTGATTCCAATTTGTCGAGAAGAGTCCTCCAGGAGGCGTGTTTAATGGCCGAGTCCAACAAAGGAGCCCCCAAGTATTTCGAGGGAAGCGCTGCTGTAGAGAATCCCAGAATTCAAGCGATGTTCCTTTGAGTTGTGGCTGGGGTATTAAAAAAGAAAAGTTGGGATTTGGAGGCATTGATAGAGGTTCCAGAGGCTTCAAAGAAGAGAGAGAGCAGGGCTTTGAAGGCTTTTGCCTCTTGAGATGAAGGGTGGCCAAAAAGCATAGTATCATCTACAAACTATTGGTGGGATAAGATGAAGACCATGGAGAGAGATGCCCTTTAGAGCATGAGAGGATATGGCAGAGTGAAGCAGACGACTGAGCCCTTCTGCCATGAGGACGAAAAGGAAGGGGGAGAGGGGATCCCCTTGACGAATACCTCGGGAAGGGCAGAAGGGCGATGAGGGTGAGCCATTGAGCAGGACCGAAAAACAGGGAGAGGAGATGAGATTCATGATCCACCTTGTCCAAGTGACATTGAAGCCAAATGCCAATAACATATGATGTATATAGTTCCAGCTAAGTTTGTCAAAAACTTTGGAGAGATCAAGCTGTAGAATCATACCTGGCTTTTTTAGAAGCTTCAGAGAGTGGATCACTTCATTTGAAAGAATAATGCCGTCCATTATCTGACGCCCTTCTACGTATCCAGTCTGCTCCGACGAGATGAGAAGAGGGAGGAGAGGTTTGAGCTTGTTCGCCAGTACTTTGGAGATGAGTTTGTAGATGACGTTGCATAATGCAATCGGCCTATATTTGTCTGGCGTATTTGGTTCATCCCCTTTAGGAACTAGCGCTAAGAAAGTAGCATTTAGGGAGGGGAGAATCCAGTGCATAGATCTTGATTCTTCCACTAATTCCCAAACCTCTGTCTTGATGAGCTCCCAAAACTCGTGAAAGAAGTTAGCGGTGAACCCATCAGGACCAGGTGCCTTGCCATCCTTGAGTTGGGCCATCGCGTCTTCTACTTCCTGCATTGAGATGGATTGGAGCAGCTTATTGTTGTGGTCCTCCGTTATGATTTTAGGAATGTGCTGTGTGATAGTTCGAATGGCTTGTTCTCTGCTTTCTGGTTGTTCCCTAAGAGTTTCCTGAAAGTACTCTTTGAATTCCTTTTCCATATCTTCATGCACTTCTAATCTTTCCCCTTGACGATTGTTAATGAAAGCAATATTGTTGTGCATTCTTCTTTGAATGGTGGACCTATGGAAGAATTTTGTATTCTTCTCCCCTTCCTTGAGCCACCGGATTTTGGACTTTTGTCGCCACAGGATTTCTTCTTGTTGCCTGCGTGCTTCAATTTCAGTCCAAAGGGTCTGCTCCTGATGCGCATGCTCTTTTGTCCTTCCCTCCAAGATGATGGTCCGTTGAAGTGAGCACATTTGCTGCTCCAACTTTTTTCGATTCTCAAAAATGTTGCCAAACTGAGTTCAATTCCAGACTTTGAGAACTTGTTTGAGGTTTTTTAGTTTTTGTTGGAATTGAAACATTTTGGCTCCTTTAGGGGGGATAAATGATTTCCAAGCCTCACTAACCACTGCTTTGAAGTTGGGATTTGAGAACCAAAAGGCTTCAAATCGAAAAGGTCTATTGCACTTTGTACCTGGCCGCGACCATTGTAACATAATGGGCCAGTGATCTGATCCTCCTTGGGGCATGATGGAAGCATGAAAGTCCCCTCCCAGGTGTATGGCATTGTCCGAGATGAGGAACCGATCTAGCCTGGAAGCAATATGCTGAGTTCCCCTCCGTTTATTGGTCCAGGTGTATATACCATTTGAAGTCTGAATATCCATTAATTGGTTGCTTTGTATAAATTCTTTGAAGCCAATACTGTCACCTTCTAACTTCGATCTGCCGCCGTGTTTCTCCTCCAGAGCCGTTATGATATTGAAGTCGCTGCCACCAATCCAGAGGGGGAACTGCCTATTAGAATTGAGAACTGTGAGTGTATCCAAAAGCTCTAGTTTTTGTTGTAAATTTTGCGGAAAATAAACATTTGAGAGATGCCCATGAATGTTTGTCCGGATGAGATGGAAGGACGCTTGGATGAGGAAGTGGGTGGCATGAAAGTCTTGAAGAGTGAGAACCTGTGGGTTCCACATGATTGCCAGCCCTCCGGAAGCTCTTGAGGCGTCCACTGAAACTAAGTAGCTTCCTGACCAGACCTTATTAAGGATTCTTTCTATAGCAGTGTTGTTACTTTTTGTTTCTTGAAGAAAAACTAAAGAGGGTTTTTCTTGCTGGATCAAGTTTTTTAACATTCTATGTTTTGAGGGGCTATTAAGCCCTCTCACATTCCAGGAGATGAGCTTCATGAGGAACAGTGGGGTTAGGGTTTGTAGAACTTTGTCAACTTAGGGAATCTCCCAGATTCCATTAGTATTTCTCCTATGATAATGGTCCTTTGCAAATCTGTTTTGCGCCCTCTTTTCTTCGTTTCTTTTAGGATTTTCTTTCCATCCCAGGGGCTTTTGGCTTGTATACCTAGACATTTATTATGCTGAACTTTGGTTAGAACTCCTTCCAGCCTTTCGATTTGCCATGGGGGTATTGTGTTGTAATCTTTCTGCTTGCATGCTATTTCCAATTTGAGGATATCCAAACCTTCCGGGCTAACATTCTCTGGATCCTCGTCCATTATTGTAGGAGTATTTTGATCTTCCACGTATGTATTGTCATACAAACTAAGAGCTAGAGCAGCATCTAGCTCCATTGAAGAAGACTGCAGGCCGGTTTCTGGAACAGTTTTCTTCGAGGCGGAGGAAATTAGAAGGCTGGAGGGAGCGGAGGTTGAGGATGGCCGAGAAGCTTTGATAATCTGGGAGGATGAGGGGGGGGAGGGTTCGCCTGAGGATCTGCACTGTGATTCTCTGAGGAGTCTTGAGTGGTAAGAATTGTAAATCTATTCTGGGTTTCAGGCTTTTTGGGGCTGTATGGGGCTATGGGATTTTTCTTTGCATGCCGTCGGCAATTAGGGACTTTAGTGAATCCTTCAGAGTCTTTGCTGGTCTCATTAACAGAGGTTTTGGGCAAAGTATTCAGAGGACAATCCCGGAAAAGATGGCCATGTTCATGGCATTTTCGGCAACGAAAAGGAATATGCTCGTAGTCTAATGGTTGAATCCATTCAAAATCATCATGAAAAAGACTTACCGAATTTGCAAGAGCTTTGGTCAGATGCATCTGGACACAGATCTTGGTGTATGAGGTGTATCTTCGAGTTTTGGTTTCCTCAGCAGCTTTGATGAAAACCCCCAGGCTGTTGCCGATGTCCTTTAACGTTTCCTCTTTCCAGTATTCCGAAGGAAGGGAGTACATACGTAACCATACTAGAGCCTAACTGAAATCTTCTTTATTTGGGTTGAACCTAGCTTTCCAATCTCGAAGGTACAGACCTGAGGAGTTAAAGAAATACGGGCCGCCCTCAAATATGCGAGATTTGTCCTCCACACAGTGGAAAATAGCAGTGAAGAAGCCTTTGGGACCAAGCTGCAGAGTGACTTGTCCTTTAGGCTTCCATTTTGAAGCAATCCAGCCATGCAGGGCCTTTTCAGTTGGCCAAAATCCAAGGAATTTGCCTGAGTGCATGGTCCTTCATAAATTGGATTTCGCTGTTGATTCGATGATTGGGGAGATCGACTTTGATTCTTTCTGCAGTTTTCGGAATGCATGTTGCCGAGGTCGCCTTTGGCTGTGACGTTGGATACTTTTGGTTCACGCCTTTGTCTTTAGCAGTCACTTCACGTGCTGTTGAGAGTTTAGCTTCATTATTGACGGGTTCAGGACCCTGATCAGTTTCTGGGAAAACGCTAGGAGGGAACAGAGGATCTACAGGCCTAGAGATGTCAGAGGCAGAAGCGTTTAGAGGAGGGGGGGATGATCCTGCCCCTCCCGAGGGCGCATCCATGGATAAGAAGTCAACAGGAGCACTGTGGTTCGAGCTCTGAAAGCCAAGAGGAGGCAAGGGTTAGGGTTAGCGCGTATGGAGTAGAGCAAGGCATTCGCAGAGCCAAAAAATTACTCTTAGCATGATAACTATTAATGTTTAGCTTATTAGCATATTCTTTCACGTTAGTGTGTCTTGTTTATTTCATTAAATAGCTATCATAACAAAGAGACAAGAACACAAGATGTTGGCTTTCTGCCAGGGCCAAAACCTCTCCCATTTGGAGAGGAAAACCCGCACAAAATTCTTCTTATAGAGATTCCAATTGACGAACACCAAGACCATGAACCTTGATTAACTGAGCCACTCCAAGACCAAGACACTGATCCTCTTCTTCATACTGCTGAGATCACCATCATCACTGTACCATGGAGACATTCATTACTGTTGCAACATCACTGAGAATATTACTGAGCTTCCAATGAGAGACTCATCATAGCTATGAGCTTCATTGCAGCTGCATCATTACAGAGATTACAGAGATCCTCTTCATTTCAAATACACCGAGATTGTGAGACAATGATCATCAAGATAGTGTCTGTGTCTATGATATATGTAAGCCGAGACAAAGTTTGGTATAGATCCTTCTTGCTGAGGGTGTAGACACTTGTGACTGCATTTATCATAGCACTGAGATTTGTATCATCTCTTTCCACCGAGGAGTAGACTGCATTAGCAATGCACCTAAACATGTACTAAGGAGGAGACTGAGATTTTCGAGGTTTCAGATGTGACGAGATAGTATCCTTAATGTATCCATCCGAGAGTGTATTCCTTCAAAGTATGCAAGGTTGCAGACCCTGTACCCATCCGAGCTTCTTTAGAGATATGCGAGATTGTCTTTTGCACTTTTGCGGTGACTCTAGCTGCCTATTTATAGGTGTTATGCCTCCATATCAAGCCGACATTACCAAGTAAACTGACGTGTCTCCTTTGCAAGCCGACATGACTTTTATTTAAATTCATTTCGCTAGCCGATGTGACTATGTGTTTTCATCGTTTTGCTTGCTTGTCTTCAAGAGGATTGTGCTGGTCTTGGAAGGCTGTTCTTAGACATTCGGTTGACCCATATACATTGCATGAAGGCTCAAGAAGAGCTCCTTATATATGACTTTGACTCTTTGACTTTTCTAGACCTATGAAATGAGCAAGAAACTCATTATTTAATTTACAAAAATAATATCTTTTTTTCTTGACAAGTACATAGATCAAAATTGCATTTGTAGATACCAAACCTAGTTACTCTTTCCTTCAACAATCTCCTCCTTGGTTGAAAGGGAGTGAGGATGGACACCTTATATTCCATGTGTCACGTACTATGGCCAGGACTAACAACCATAAGTTAGTACATGAACACGGATAGGGTGAATGGTGGATTGGATAAGCATCTTGGAGAGACATTTTTGAGTCATGTATTGTGACTAGGACTAACAACCGTAAGTCATGTACATGGACTTGGTTAACAGAATGGACTGGTGGACAAACATTTCCTTGGGATTAGGAGGATATGGCACTGTGAGCACATACCTTGGTGAACCTAGGTTGGGGTATGTACCTTGAGAGGTGGTGGTATCTTATTGAATGCCTCCCAACATTGTACTTTGATCTACTGGAGAGATAGAGCATACTTGTCAAGGCCTTGGTATTTTGACAATGCTAGTTATGATGATGTTATCAATCTGGATCCTTTCTTATATGAATATTTCAACTCGAGGTTATCTAGTTGAGTTGTTATGAATACCTCCCTAGTTAAGATGGAATGTGGAAGTTGTAACTAGGCCCAGTCTTCTTAACTTATCATTGATATATTTATTATATTCATTATATTTTTGTCAAAGCATGTTCTTCATGCTTAGAGAGTCAAAAGGAATTTCAAAATAAAATATATTTGAGTCATGTCCCATTTGGACATTTGTAAGAAAAGAAATTTGATTTTTATGTTGAGTCATTAATCCACAAGATGACCAAGTCGGCCCTCCTTGGACAAGTCGGCCTGGCCCTCCTTGGACAAGTCAGCCTGGCCCTCTGGAGTGACACCCATTTGACTCTCCTGGACAACTATATATACAAGACAATTCAACCTACTTGAAGACTCATTCATTCATCACATCAAGAAGCATTTCTAAACCAAAAGATGGAACAAAACAAGCCAAGTAGAGAGAAAAACAAGAGAAAAGAACAGAAGAATATCCCTTGTTGACCAAATATTTGACTTTGACAAATTGCACGTGTGAGGGACAAAATTGAGTGAAAAGAGGCCGAAATTTTTGAGGTTACCACATGTCGAATTTTGCCCCCGTGTTGTAGGTCCGAATTTCAAAATGTTGATCAGTTTTGGAGTAGTATGACTAGTGTTGACTTTGACTTTGGAGATGACTTGGAGGAGGGTTGGACTTGAAATCTTTGTGGAAATTTGGTCTTAGCCTTGGTCTTGGTCTTGGTCTTGGATATTTCTTTTTGATCTGATTCTATAAGAGAAGGATTGTTGAGTTTTCCCCTTGTTGGTTTTGCCCAGGCTTGCAGCCTAATTTTGGTGTCTCTTATCTCTTTGTTTTCCTAAAGATTGAACATTTGTATAATTGCTTGATGAAGAACACATAAGAAGTAATAAGAAGACATTTAATATTCACAAGTAATTATCAAGAATCGAAATTAAGTATTAAACTACACTACACTTGGTTTTTCAACAAGGCTTTTGTGCAAAATTAGATAGAGAAGAAAATTAGGGTGTCGAGGATAGATAATTGTGGAGAATTCTGCAGGAATGAATTTGGAGAATTCTGTAAGAAATGCAATATAGCAAGGAAGAAGACGACTCATACACACCTCAACAGAATGGAGTTGGAGAAAGGATGAACAAGACGTTGATGGAAAAAGCAAGGAGCATGCTTAGTGGTACTGGGTTAGGATAGAAATTCTAGGTAGAGACAATGGACGTTATGTGTTACCTAGTAAATAGATCACTTTCATTAGCATTGGATGAAAAGACTACACATGAGGTATGGATTGGTAAGAAACCCTCTCTTAAACATCTCAGGGTATTTGGTTGTGATGCTTATGTACACGTTCCTAAGGAGAATAGGAGCAACCTAGATAAAAAAGCTGAAAAGTGTATCTTTATTAGATATAAAGATGGTTTGAAGACTGAAAGGCTATAAATGTTGGAACCTAGAAACTAAGAAGTCCTATCAAGGGAGAAAAAATTAGAAAAGATAGAGTTTGAATTGAAGGGCGATGAATTAGAATATACAAAAGAACAAGAATCAGAAGAGAAAGAACCACTAACGCCGATATTGATGATATCGATTTAGGAAGGAAGGCAGCCATAAAGGTATACTCCACTTGATTTCTGTTCAAATTTTGCTTTGTTTATTACTGCTGATGATCTTAGAACTGTAAGGGAGGTAGTGGATTAAGAGGACGTCAAACTCTCATAAAAGGCTAATGGTTAAAGAAATAGTAGCCTTAGACAAAAATGAGGCTTGGGATCTAGTGGAGTTGTCAGCAGGAAGAAAGCCCATTGGCAGCGAATGGGTGTTCAAGAAGAAGTTGAATGTAGAAGGAAATGTGGGGAAATACAAATTTTGGTTAGTCGCAAAAGATTATTCTGAGGTAGAGGGCATTGACTTTGGTGATATTTTTTCTCCTATTGCAATGCTAACTTCTATTAGATTTCTTTTATCTATTGCTGCTTCTTTTGATTTTGGAGTAGAATAGATGGAAGTATAGATAACATTCCTACATGGGGATCTGAAAGAAGAAATTTACATGAAAAAAATAGAAGGCTTTGTAGTGAAGGGAAATAAAAAGCTAGTATGCAATCTAAAAAGCCCCTATATGGATGTGGTATAATTTTTTTTCTACTTCTATACTGGGACTTGACTTCACAAGGAGTAAAGTAGATCACTGTGCGTATTTCAAATTAGTTGGTGATTGTCTTATTTATTTGATCTTGTATTTGAATAATTATGTTGTTGTTTGGAAATGATAGGGAAATCATCCAAAAGTGTAGACTCAGTTGTCCTCTAAATTTGACATGAAGGATCTCGATGTTGCAAATTTCATTTTGAGCATGGAAATTAAAAGAGATCAAGAAAACATGAAACTCCAATTAAATCGGAGGAAGCATGTCAAGACAATATTGTAAAGGTTTAATATGCAGAAATGTAAGCCAGTAAAGGTGCCTATTCCTATAGGTTTAGTGTTATCTGCAGATTAGTGTCCGAAGATAGAGGAAGAGGAAGAGGACATGTCCTGTGTTTCATATGCTAGTGTAGTTGGAAGCTTAACGTATGCAATGGTCTATACTAGACTAGACATTACACATGCAGTGGGAGTATTGAGCAGGTACATGTCAAAACCTGGGAAGGAGCATTGGACAACAATAAAGAAGGTTTTCAAGTATTTGTGTGGCACTGTTGGCTATGGGTTTTGTTACCAAGAAGAACAGGATTGGATAGTGTTGGGCATACATGCTTTGTTGATGCAAACTGGGTTGGAGATTTGGATTGTAGGATGTTTTTAACCTATCTGGAGGAGTAATCAGTTGGATGAGCAAGATATAGTCTGTAATGTCATTCTTGAGTCTCAACCACAAAGGTTGAATTCATGGAAGCCACTCATGCAAGCAAGGAAGTAGTATGGTTACAGAGATTATGTTTAGGTGGGCAGCGGGCTGGTACAATGAGCTGTGAGGATAAATTGTGGTAGTCAGAGTGCAATATTCCTGCCAAAAAACTCAACATATGTTTCTAAGACAAAGCTTATTGATGTTCGATATCACTTTGTGAGAGATATGATTGAAGACAGGAAGTGTTGTTGGTGAAGGTGGATACTTTGAAGAATGTTGTAGATTCATTAACAAAATTTTTGTTAGCATTGAGAAATTTTCTTGGTGTAGAGAAACAATGGGCATTATTGCCTTGGATTGTTGATCCTGTACTCTGCGACCCCCTATATGCAAAGAAAAGAAGTGGGAAAATGTTGGGTATGTGTTATATTCTTTGCATGATGACCCCTAGGTGTTGGACGTTGCATCGAGTGTTGCGCGGGGGGGGGGGGTTGTCACAAGGGTCAATAGCCCCTCTTGTTCAGGGAGGTGAAGCCCCCTTGCACTTTGGGTAGAATTTTGCATCCGTTTTTGGCCGTTAATATCACACGGTTTTCACTTTTAGTGGTTTTATGGTCCATGGTGGTTTAGCCCATGGTTTTGTAGTTTGAGTTAAGGAACTACGAATGTATTATAATTCGGGGTAAATGGATTGGCGATTTATGTTTGCAGCAGGATATATATCATACTATAACATTGTAAAGAAGAATATATTGAAAAATTTCATTGTTTTTCCTGGTTTGGGTTCCTAGTTTAAAATCTGTGCCATTGCATCTTTTCTGTATTATTAAGAATCTATTTGTAGCGATTCATTGTACAGGGTTAACACATACACCCTTTATGCCATTTCCATACTACACCAATTGAGCCTAGCAACCATAGGGAGGTCCTACTTGACTTATGTCCACCCTTTGTCTACAATGTAGTGGAGTGTTGGTGAGGTTATAGTGTCCAACCTCGTAGTTTCACAAGTATTCACCTAGGTGTTGGGACTTTACACCTTTGGGTGTGAGATTGTGTGGTAACACTCTTTAGTTATGCTTGTTATTCTGTTATGTATTCATCCCTATTAAATCCCACCCTTATTAGTTTTTACCTTTAATGGATTACACGAGAGAGAGTGCAAAGAAAACCATTCCTTAGTCAAGGACACTTTCATCTCTTGTGACATCTTTTGCTTAAGAGTGAAAAACTGTGAGCCAAGTAGTTCATGCTTGTTTAGAACCTTAAAAGCCAGCGAAAGTGTATGCTTATCAAGGGTTTATAGAAAGAACCTATTAAATTTGTTTGATGCACACTGAAGACTTTCAATGGGTTGTGTTTAACAACATTATTTTAGATTTTTGGATGGAGGCTATATTTATGTAAAAGCAATTGACAAATTCAAGAAGTGAAGATGACTTTTGGGTGATGTGTACGTGTAAATGGTTGATTGGTCTTTATTCCAGAGTCGTGGAGTGTGTGAAAATAGTTACTTGATCTTGTAACTAGTTTCTTTATTCATTACCATTGCCGATTGCAGTTGTTTACAACTTTACACTATGGAAATGTACTTTCGATTTGATCAAGTTATTCAAATAGTGATTCTTTTCGCCTGTAAAGTTTTGTCTCATGAAAGATAACACATATGCACTGTGCTAGAAATATTGAGTCATAGCTATAGCCCATTGGAGCTTTTATAAAACATCAACTAATATAATTCATTTTACAATATTCTGTGCATTTCTGAAATTACAGATATAAATTTTGTTGCCTGTAAATAAGCTAACTGTTAATATTGCTAAGAATTCAGGCATCATTACCAGAATTTGACATGGATGGCTGTAAATAAATTAGAGACTAATATTCACTGCAATGATATTCATTAACTGAATAAGCCTGAAAACACCTGATCATTGATTAATGCTTTGCATCAGCTTAACGTAAGATAAACAAGTAGTTCATCTAATGAAGATAATAAATATTCTAACCAGCTCTTCGTTGAAAGCAATGCTCCATCAGCTCTAGATATTTACATAAAGTTGAAGAGCGCCTAAGGAATATCTTTATTTCAGATAATTATGCAGAACAATGGCTATCAATTGCCTCATGGTGGGCACGTGCTTGTTAGGACTTATTTTCTAAAGCCAAAAATTCTTGCACATATAAGACTTGTGTATTAAAATAAAATATAAGTATGGTTTGTCTGGTTAGGCACACAGGTTTGTTGTCAGAAGATTTTGTTCATATTTCTAAATATTGGCTGTTTTTGTTGGAAATAAGATATAGAGAATCTTGTTGAGGGTGCCTCAATTGGGTTGGATAGAATGAAGACTTAGTATCTCTACCATAGAGTACTTAAAGTTGATTGCATTTTCAGGTAGTCGGTTAAATTCCAGTTCTCCAATTGCCAATCTGACAATTTCATGCTACTTTGTTTTGTGATGATAGATTCTTGCCATTCCAGCCATTCCTTTGACAATGTCTGCAGGTCTACTGTTTGGCAATGTGACAGGCACTATTATTGTCTCCATTAGTGGAACGGTATGCCATTTACCAGCTTTAGCAAAAGAAGGAAAGAAAGATGCAATCCTCTTCTTTTTGTCTACTTGAGTGCAATGTACATCAGCTCAAACCATGCATTTTACTGTGACTTATCATTATCATCTGCTGCTCTGATGATGATTGTAGATTGCGGCTACTGTCGCGTTTTTAGTTGCTAGATACTTTGCCCGGGAACGGATTATGAAGCTAGTAGAAGGAAACAAAAAGTTTGTTGCAATTGACAAAGCCATTGGAGAAAATGGCTTCCGCGTGGTTACTTTGCTACGTTTGAGTCCCTTGCTTCCATTCTCACTTGGAAACTATCTTTACGGCCTGACTTCAGTCAAGTTGGTTCCCTATGTTTTGGGCAGGTATTTTTCTCCAATTCCAGAACAATAAGTAGGTATTTACTTTTGTCTGAAGGTTTACTTGAAAAGTTAAACGATATGCTGAATTTTTGCATTTCTGCATGGATATCAACTCCAAGAAAAACCTTAATCACAACGAGAGAGAACTTGAACAGCTCTGTGTTTATTACTTTTCATTCACATTGGAATTTGAGGTATACAAACAAGAAGAAACATACAGACCAGAAACTAAATACAGCCCAAGTAGTTTTAGTTTTCTTTGCATGGGATTTAAAAATATCCAGATTAATTGCTTCTAGAAAAAGCTGTGCTGTGCTGAGCAGGTCCAGAAAACATCAGAAAACTGAGCAGGCCCAGAAGACATCAGAAAGTATGCTGAACTTAATGCCTTTAAAAGTTTAAAGGAGTAGTTTTTACAACAAATCAGCCTAGGCTTGAACTTTGACACAAGGTTTAAACTTTAAAGGTATGGAAAGTAGTTTCCTTCATAAAAAGGCCAATGTATGTCTGAAAAACATGTGCCCATCCTGACAAACTCAAGAGGTTAATCGGCCTAGTCTAAAGTTCTAGATTTTACGGGGATAGTTTCTAATGTAAAATACTAAAATATCATTGCAAGTTTATATACGATAGAATGGGAGTGCAATACTGTGAAAGCTGTAAAACTACGCTGGGAAGAATATGAGAAGAATGGGAATGTTCTGTTATGCAATTTAAAGCTAAGTTGCACTGAAGCGGATACGACAAATTTTCAAAAAATATGGATATGATATGGCAGGAAAAGGCACGCACACACACACACACATATATATAACAAAATAAGAATTTCATATTACCATTCATCTTTTAGAATCTAGATTCAATATCTAAAAATACATAATCAATTATAATCTATCATCATCATTAATTCAGCATAAACATTGTCATCATCTCCTGAAACCATAATTCTTGTATCCTCAGCGGCATCACCAATTATTAAGTCAGATCACATCCCGCATCTCCTAGGTGTTCTATAACTTATTCTCGTTCTTTTAGCATATGTATGTATTGTGAGTAGGTTTTGTGCTTTCTCGCTTTTTGACCTGTTGCCACAAAATCTAGCAGGCCTTGTGGGGTGGGGGGGGTACCCCACAAGGCAACCACTAGAACAAGTGACAACAATAAGGGAGTAGCCCACTATCACCACAGTTACTACGCCTTGCTCTATATGGATTTTCACCAATGGGAGGAGTCTCGGTATATAGGTCACCTAAGAGATATTTTAGGCTTATAGGTAAAAGGTGACACAAAAGGCTTCAAAGGGAAGAATCAACTTAAGAACAAGGCTCAAGCAATGAAGAAGAGGCAATGCGCTTCCCTTGGACAAGCTAGACTAAGGTATATTAGATTGAGGGTTGGAGTAATAGCATGGAAAAGGGAATGTCCCAAGGTCAAGGTGTAAAGAAAAGGTTTCCAAAAATGAGTATTACATCAACAAAGACACATGAAACTTTTAACAAGCCCTCAAGTTGAAGCTTAACCAAACTAGGGTTTCTCCTAGGGCAAGAGAATTATGGATGGAAATGGAGAGTGGCCACCAAGAGGAGTGATTTTGAGGCAACCACTTCTACCCTTGTTGTTGAATTCCTCCACGTCCAAAAATTCCCTTTCCAAGCAAATTCACACTAAGCCCTAATTGGGCCGCTTGGCCTTAAGACTACCAAATTAGAGAAAAGAGAGAAATTCAATTTGTGGATAAAGGTTGACTTGATCACCAACAAGACATGGCCAGTGCCTAGTCCTAGGGTTGATGGAGTCTATGGATTCCTAAGATCAGCTAAAACTTGTAAAGGAGTATGGATGCCTTAATGCCCTGGCTACAAAACCCTAGTTATTATCTTTGTCAACGACCAAAATTCACTTGGGAGAGCTAATGTAAGATTCACCGAGGGGATTGTTATTCACATATCATACAATGAGTAATGCATGCAATAATGAGACCTAGCTTCCATATAATTGATATTCAACAAATTAGGGCAAAATAGAAAAACCTAGATCATCAATTTATTCCATAGACTATACGTAAAATCAGAAATTTTCAATAATAAAGCACTTACAAGACGATGTGCATGAACAACCCAATTATTGATCCAAGGCAACTTCTCCAAAGACAAGAATATAACTCCAATACACAAAATGCTCCATACATCACATCTCTCCAAAGGTACAAGAAGGCCAAAATTATCCAAGAGAGACCAAATTGTCACAAGTGATGCTGATTAGTAAGAATGTTTCTCTCCTCTATTTATATGAGGAGGAAGAGTTCTAATTATTATTTATTAGCCCACAAGCCCCTAATGACAAGTAAAATTACAAAAATGCCTTGGGTTACAAGCCAACCCACTAGCTTTAGACATAAATGCTAATAAAAGCCCACCCGTGCGAGCCGTGAGGCCTTCAAGGCTGGCATCATCCATAAAATGAGCTCCAAATGTCAAGTGTTGATGCTACAAGGTGCCAAATATGATGTAGTAGCATCTAAAAATAATGATTAAGGGTCGACCTTCAAATCCTAATTGATAGCTCTCTATGGCCCAAAAACCCAGCTGGGGCACCACAAGGGTTCTCCATGGGTCTCCAACTGCTCATAATGTCCATCTCTGCTACAACATTGAGGGCTTTCCAGGTGCTACTAGCCCTCCCAAGTCTTTGAAGGTGAGACCATCCTCATTTGGGACCTGAATCAGCTGCCATCCCTCTTATGGTGTTAAGGCCGACCTGGGGGTATGTTGGGTCTAGGTGTATCATCCTGAAGAATCATCAAATGTAGTGCAAAGTGGCATAATGTCTTGGGTGCAGAAGGTGCCCAGGGTTATATGTGATGTACTACTACTGCTTGGAGGCCCATGGCTCTCAATGCACCACCTGTGAGTGCCAAAATACTTATCTAATGGCCTGGGTACCTGTGGGTAAAGCGCCGAGGACATGGGCTGCTGAACCACCTAACAATCACAACATAAAGTCTAGTGAAAGCAGCGAATCATCAGGGACAATAATGATTATTGCATCTAAGTGAACCAAGCTTGAATGTAATGGGCTATCTAATACTTCAAATAAGGGTTCCCTTCCAAAATTAGGGTCTTCAGCTCATAATGGTGTTTCCTCCCCAGGTAGGAGTGGCTAAAGGACAACCCTATTAGGTGTTTCCAGCCCCTAAGGGGAAGTAACATTTCCTCAGTCCACCATTCAATTGATAGGTGTTAGTGAATAATAATGATGGTATGGAGGGAGAAGACTTCATGGCCAAGTGCCATGGTCAAAGGGACCAACATGGTGGGGATACACATCCTGAGTGTATAGATGTGAGGAGCGAGCAATCATGGATGCATGAGTTGATTCTTCAAAGCAAGGATTTGACTCAAGTTATTTACTTGATACATTCTAATCATCTTGTCATACATTTTCTTAGATTTCTTCAACTTGGAGACATAAGTGATGAGATGGTCTCCAAGAGAATCAAGGATAATCTTCTTATCCTTGACTTCTTCCTTCTTGAATTTAGCCTTGACAGCAGCATTCGAATTTTCTGGTGGTTCTGCTACCTCACCTTCCACATATTCTAGTACATCATGTTCTTCAAGAGTAATATCCAATCTTGTCTTCCATGGGCCAAAATTCTAAGCATCATTCAGTTTCTCTTCATTCTTGAAGTAAGAAGAAAACATCTTGATCATGTCAAACGAATTTCAGCAGCAAGTAATATTTCAGCAGTAAGTAAGAGCAGCAAGAAATATTTCAACAATAAAATCTTCTTTGAAGTAAAATTTCTGCAAAGAAGTGACAACTCTTATCTTTTTAGGCAAAAAATTTCAGCAGCAAATAAGATCTCTTAGAGTAAAATTTCTGCAAAGAAGTGACAGTTATTATCTTCTTGGGCACCAAATTTCAGCAGCAAATAAGATCTCTTTGAAGTAAAATTTCTGCAAAGAAATGAAAACTCTTATCATCTTGGGCTTTGTTGGACACCTAATCCTCAATGGGTTAGTGTGAAAGCCGAATAGACAAAAGGAGTCCAAGAGACCTTGGGATGTGGAACCCAATGGTCACAATATGTACTATAAGTGTATATCACTTGTTAATAAAAATCGTACTCTCATGTTTTATCTTTCATATTCTATTGTTGCCCATGTGTGTTTAACATGGCATCAGAGCAGGCGTATTCCTGCCCTGCATAATTAATTTGAGCCATTTGTTTTATGGCCTTTTTGTGCAAGTTATTTTTGCCATGAATTTCATGAATATTTCTTCAGCTAAATTTTAGCTGCAACCTGTTAATACCGTTGCTGGTATCTGCTCTTCTCTGACTGGTTTTTTATAATCCTGATACATATAACGCTGCGCTGCCCTGACGCTATTTCATATAATCTGCTGTTCATTACTATTGCCCAGTGCTACCTCCTGAGAATTGTCTGTTGATATTCGAATGCCTCTCCTCCCAGGCTGCGCTGCCATATGACTGCATTAGTCAGAACTGTGTTTAATGCTGCGCTGCTCACCTCTGCCATATGACTGCATTTGTCAGAACAAAGCATTTGTCAGAACTGTGTTTAATGCATTTTTATGCCGATTTCATATTCTTCTCTGACTGCAATGCATCCCCAAAGTAACGCAAACGTAGCTCATCACCAGGTACCAAACGCAATTCATTATCCTCCTTTGGTAAGACAAAGTATGCTATGTGCCTCTTATTGAGACAGCAGGCCGACGGATAGTTTAAGCCTGAGGTGCTATTTCTTCCTGCGCGAATGGTATTGAGTTGCACATATATCTTGATTGTAGTATGTTGTGGTATAAAACTGTTTTGCTGTGTGTTCCATTTACTGTGAGTTATACGCATTAGTTACCAGCTGCAACCACTTAGTTTGAGCCATGGCGAATCAGTTATCACACACTCCCTATCCGGCGCCAGCCGCCATGCCCCAATGCTGAGCCGAGTTCTGAATTTTCTATTTAAAATAGTGCTCTTTATAGAAAAAGAAATGGTTAATTGCATTATGTTTGCCATGTCGTCGTGGTTGGATTCTTTATAAATCTGGCATGTGAATATGATTACTTATTGTTGGGAGGTGCGAGGTCTCTGAATTGGGGATCTCTGCTCGCCTTACGAATGGTTGTGTGCCTCCTGATTTGCAAAGCATGAGTTGATTGGACAGAAGCATCAGAGATCGATTTACGCACTGTCTACTAAGGTTTTCAATCCTTATTCCACCGAAGAAGGTTGGCTCGGTGCCGACATGGATTGGCAAGGGTAGGGGAAGCAACAATGACCATCTCTATTGTCGTTCGAGTTTAGGCGGAGATCGAGGAGAAGTGGGGAATAGCTCCCGACCAGTAGCATCTCGTCTTCGTTGCCCAGACGTTGAGAGACGGATGCATTCTCGCTGACTACAATATAATTTTAATGCACGAAGGTATATTCAAGTATATATTGATGAAAACTTGTATAAAACTTGTATATTGATGAAAATCGAGTTGGTGGCACGCAAATTTAATGCAAATCCCTGCGAGCTGCTGCGGGCACTGGGAGGGCATTGGCAAGGGCAAAAGCTGTTGGAGATGCTAATGCAGATAATGCTGCTAGTCTCTGCCGTTCTGGCGTTGATTTGAAAGAGAGAGTCTGAAATCAATTCCACAACTGCGCTTACCATGATGTTGCTCTTAAGCGGATGGAAACGAAGGTTTTGTTGCAGAGTGGAGCTGCATTGTCACTTGTAGTTCCAGAGATAGATGCTGGAGAAGAAAAAGAAAAGCACTGTATTATAAATACAACGCTGATTGAAGAGATAATAGAATACGTCTACAATGCAGCTACATAGGGTTGGCATGCTCGTGGTATAACTTTATAAGTTATTCAGTTCATCTCTATGAGTAACACCTCTAATTCTTGCAAATAATTTGTGTTTGAAGAGCATTGAAGTTCAGTGCCTCTACATTGTATGCATGAGTCATATATGTAGACTGGTCAAAGGAACCTTTTTGGTTACCAAAGAAATTTCACAAGACGCCAGAGATCGAACTAATCTAGAGGTGTCATGATGCAGCAATTTCCTGTACTAATAACATCACTTCGAATGAAGTAGATACTAAATTGGTTTCGTAGTGCTCCTGATTCATGGTGGAGCATATGCTAGCAAAAGATAAGAAGGTGATGTGTTAAGTAGCACAAAATGATAGCTGCGAAGTTGCAAGCCTTCCAAGATTAAGCATATGGTATTTTGAGATTTTGGTTGTTCAAAAGTCCATTTGTTTTCCAGGTATTTTCTAGACAGATATTTTTTGACGAAAGTATTCTTCTTTAGTGAAGAAATATATTTTGTCAAAAGCTTGTGTCAGTTTTTGTATTGTGGAGCTGGCTAGTAAAGCATTCATTATGGGAAACTTAAACTTGCACCAACAAATTGTTGATGATTTATATACCATCACTGTTTAACGCTGTACAAAGGATCAATACAAAAAACTATAGGTTTAAATTAAAAATATATATATATATATATATATATAATAATATATAATATATATTTTTTTTTTTAAGTTGCTAGCTATCTACCCTTACAAGTACATTTGTGGTCATTTTTTGAGGTCTTGAGTTGGTTGAATAATGGTGAAAATTCATGGCTTATTAGAGTTACTGAAAACTCTAATCAGTTCTACTACTGACAACACAGTTAAAATTAGCAAAGCCTCTCTTTTAGAAATTTAGGTTTGTCTACAAAATGCACAAGAGAAGATAGAATTTTACAGATCGAAACTCAGCTACAGCAAGAAGAATTAAAATAGAGGAGTCATCACTCTGAACCTGTTTCTGTTCAGAACAATGAAACAGACTCCCATAAACAACAAGACAATATTGTTAAAGTTCATTCAGATCCAGTGCCCAATAAAGCAACAATTGTACATGCAGATGCAGAAACTCAGTCGACACTTCCCAAACCCATCATCAGACCTTGGGAACAACTTGTCCACAACAAGCACAGAACTGGTCTTGGATATGACAAGGACTTGTCCTTTCATATTCCAGACTACTCAAAGACCATTCAGTTTCAGAGTGCTGGATTCCTTCATGACAGTTCACATCCAGCTGTTCTAGATTTTGCCCCTCTTCCACAACAGCAACAACAACAACAGATTGTAAAATGCCAACACTATGACCGAGTTGGCCATCTGAAAGATCACTGTTTTGATCTTCATCCATGTAAGCATTGTCATAAAACCAACCATTCTTCACACAGATGCT
>APFE031599864.1:0-10599 GCA_000404065.3 Pinus taeda | reverse complement strand
TCAATGGAGGGTTTTGGTGGGGTGGGATCGGGTAGCAAATTATAAGAGAAAAATATATTCGCTTTCACTTTGGAGGATTGAATTTGGGACGGTGCTTCAGTTATGAGAAGGGCATCCTTTGTGTGGTGCAGTTTGATGAAAGCTAGGTTGTGGTTGTGCAATAATCTTCATTGGTTTGTTGGTAGGGGCAACGAAATCTTGGCCAGTCTTGATGCCTTGGTGGGTATGGAGGGGTGTTGTACCCTTTTGGTGTCAATCATCCAACACCTCCATAATCGAGGTCTCCTCCAGCTGTCACACATTGGACTGGTTCTGAATGAGGGATTCCCCTCTACACATTGGAGATATTGGATGAGCTGGAGTTGTACCCACATATGCACTTTGAAGGGGAGACCTTTTGTACACACCTCATTTAGGATGGCATTGTGCTCACAAAGTATGCTGACAGGTTGACTTGGGGAGGCATATCACAGAGTGATGACATTCCTATAAAGGATGCTTATCCTCATCCTGAACCCCTCATTGGTTGGCTGGCCTGGATGTGGAAGTGGGAGGTTCCAATGAAAATCAAATGTTTCACTTGGATGGTAGCCCATAACCATATCTTGACCTGGGACAACCACCTCAAGAGAGGCCTCAAGGGTCCAAACTTTTGTTGTCTCTACAAATCCGACTCTTAGGATGGGCTACACTTATTCCTGCACTGCCATTTTTCCATCGCTATCTGGGAGGAAGTCTCCTCTGTTGAAAAATATAACTAGTATTGGTCTTGATAATTCTGTTTGAGTCATGATGTAACGTATTTTTCAAAAGAAAGAAAAAGAAATTTTATTACAAAATAAATTGACTTATTAAAGCATGGATTTCATGCTTGGGTCAATGGTTTTTAATTCAAAGCCTCCATTGTAGGCTTCTAGTGTTTATGTCAAATGTCCTTGTCCATGTCATAATGTAATAGACCCTTCGTGGGCATTATCAATCAAGAAATAAATTTATTTTTATGTAAAATAGGTCATTTAGGCCTCCTCCACCAAGTCGACCTCAAGAAGGAAAAGTCAGCCTCATAAAGGGAATTCAACCTCATAGATTCATTATATAAAGGTAGCAACTTGACCTCATTCGGAGCACATAAATAACAAGTTCAATCTGTAGTTGTTGGAGGCGGAAAATGGTGTGAAATTAAAGGAAGAGAAAGGAAACCCTAGCAAAGGAAAAGGAAGTATTTGTCAAGGATAAGAAGTCATTTTTCTCTCTCTTTGTCTCACATGTGCGAATTTGCTGGAAGGGCCGAAATTGCAGTACTGTAGCTGGGTCGAAATTCTGGGTTGTTGTTAGGCTATAGCTGTTGGACAAGAAGAGACTACTGAAGGTTGTTAAATCATCTTGGAAAGATGAATTGGTGGAGGAGGAAGGTCTTTTGGTTAGGTCTAAGGCCTTATTCTATTTCAATTTGATTAGTAGAAGAGTTTGATTGGGTTTTCCCCTAAAGAGGGGTTTTAGGCTTAACTGACTACCTACATCTTGTGTCGTTGATCTTCATGTTTTGATTTGATGATTACTTGATGAAAATAAGATAACAAAAGAACATAAAGAATATAATAAGGATACAAGAATAACACAAGTAATTATCAACATAAGGAAATAGCTTTTCTTTTCTAATTTTCTAACATGGTATTAGAGCTGAGGTTAAAAAGGAAGCAAAAAGGTAACATGAAAGTTAATTGAAAGAAAGGTTAAGGAAGAAAGAACAAGAGAAGTACATTAAGAAAAGGATCATAGAAGAAGAGAAGCCTACTATCTATAAAGACCATGTCAACCACAATGAAGACAAAAAACAATCTAAGACGAAGCCTCCAACTATAGGGCATGGACGAAGAGGATAAATTCTATTCTCATTAAGCATAATGATTTGGATCTCATTTAAGGAAAAGTTAAGAAACCTACAAATGATGCAGGAAAGGAGAATTTCATGGAAACCAACATCTTGGCCTTAAATATGATAGTAGAGGGAGTAAAGGGAAATCTAATCCCATACATATCTAATATAGATTCGACTCAAGAAATGATCTTTAGGGTAAGATATGAAATCCAAGATATATGAATTTGTACTATAAAAGGAACTAGTGATTACTTCTCTAGTAGGTCTACGAAAATCTTGTAGTGCTTTTGCATTAGGAATTAGTAGCTGGAAAGACATACCTATCTTTGAAAATGTTATCACTCAGAAAATTTTCTTGGCTGTAGTAGAAAACTCCTAAGGTAACCTTTTTGAACCAAGCTTGTATATTGAAGGCTAGCCCCTTCAATCCAGAGAAGGCTCTCTCTGATAGCTTAATCACTAAATTCTTAACAACTAACTGTGTCTTGAAAACAATGACTAGATCTTCAATTAAGTGGTATAGAAGTAGGGTTTGGTTGGGTATGAGACAATTAGTCCATTGGACAATGGAGTCAGCAAACTAGGTTTAAGATGTAATTGCGAAGACACTAGTTGCATGATCAAGATGAATAGAGGCAGGGTAGATGGCGTACTTTAGACCTATCAAAATCTCATTTGAGATGACAATAGAATATAGAAATGACAATCCACTACAACAAGGCATGAAACATGACTCCTAGTAGCTCTAGAAGAAAGAATGCATATGTTTAGAATAGATGAAGTAGGGAATTAAAACAATGAATTTTGTCACATTACCTTTATTCAAACATCAGAAGATAGACCATAATGGGCATCACATAGAAGGAAAAAATTATCACTTAAAGAAACTAGACTAAGAACACCATCATAAGAATCTTTATGTGACTAATCACAGTATTCTAGTATTGGCGCTATAAAAATCATATAATTTGATGAAAACACAAAAAATAGACTTCTTTTACTCAAAATTCAACTCTTGGTCCTCCTTTTACATTTAATTTATAGAAACACTACATAGGTTTCAAATCCACAATCTGTGGAAAGTCTTAATTACAATAATCATCAAGATCCAAAAGAAATGGATCTAAAAACCTCTTCACCCATATTTAGTTTCATGTTTGAAATAATCAAGGAGATAATATTTGATCCTCAAGTCGAATTGATGAGGTGATCTTCAACTGTTGAGTTGGCATTTTTATAGGAAATAGAATTTTGAAAACTATTGAAACATAGGCCTCAAAGATACATTGGAATATATCAAAAACTGATATATGTTATAAAAATGAGAGAATTTTTTTTGTAAATTAGTATGCTACCAACAAAAATCTCTTTTTGTTTTAAAAAAATTCATCTCCATATGTATGGAATATGTGTTGGAAAGCAATGACTAAAACAAGAAAAATAAAATTACAAAATCTAGAAAAATAGGCCTCACATATTCCTTTGTATTTTCCAAACCATGATGGATGGCTAAAATATGAAAGAGGTTTTTTTAAATTATTCCTAACTAAAACCTCTTTCGTTGTTTTAAAATTAATGACGTCTTCTTGGAATCTCGGCTTGAACACATTGGCTAAAACAGGAAAAAACAGTGTTGTCGCATTTCTTCTTAAACCACTTCTCTCCTTTAGTTCGTAAACCTGTTACCTCTGCAACTTTTGCCACTTGACGTTGCATCTCCCTGACCCTATATGTGCTGCCATCAAAGGATTTGATGAAATCATGGCACCAACTTATATTATAACCATTGAAACAGTGAAAAATAGGTTCCTAGCATGCGTTTGTGAAAAGACGGATTAGATCCCCATATGCTTGAAACCATTCGATGCCATCAGGTTCATATCGTTCAATGTGCCCAAAATTTTCCATTCCTCAACTGAAAATAATCTTAACACCTTTCCATTACACTGTGAAATCTGTTAAAATCTCCTTTGTTTGACACAGACTAGTTTTTTGGGTATGTTGGATATGAGTCTTTTATGCATAGTTTTAGTTTTTAGGTTTTACCTCTAAAACCCTCTTTTAACACTTGGAAACCCCTCCATATGTCGCATCAACTTGTAACATGAGTTAAACTAAATCAAAAATTGTTTAAGTGTTTGAAATCACCCAAGTGGTGGTTAGAAAAACTTTATTTTTAAAAAACTTGTAGGCGCTATGAAAATATTTCATAGCATGACTTGTAGGTGCTAGAAGATATTTTCTAAGTGGCACCTGTCTTCGATAAACTTGATCTAATTAGTTGAAAAACTTAGTTAGGAGCTTAGGGGTGGTTTAATAAACTGTTTGATAAATCCAAAATCATATGGTTGTTTTATCATAAAAATAATTAAGTATCCTTCATGACCCATAGCTCCCAATTAACACTTAACTTTAGTATTTTTTCCAGCATTCAAAAACAGTTTATTGAAAATAATTAAGACAACTTTTTTTAAACTATTCTGACCTTTCGTAGGTATAAACAAAGTGCTAAAAGAACAAATGTGGAATGCATGCAAGAATAATTCCACATCTCATTAGTAAATAACACGGAGGATGAAGAAGACAACACCTCAAATGCCTACTCTGTTCACCACAAGAAGTTCAAAGGACCAAAGAAGAAGGTTGATCTATCAAACATTGAGTGTTATAATTGCAACAAAAAGGGACATTAGAAAAGTTAATGCCTTGAGAATCCAAGGAATAAGAAGAGAGAAAGAGAACGTAACAATCTCGGGTTAAAAGTTCATGTAATAAAGTTAATAAAGGAAAAATAATACCAAGGTCATGGGACACATATTCCAAACTGAATGTTGGGAAAAACATCCTAGTGGGTGTTCTCTAAGGAAAATTGGCAAAGGCATTGAAAAAGGATTTGAAAAGGAAAAAATGCATTATTGGCATTTATTTTATGAAAATAAAGGAAATTGGGAGAAAAGGGAGATGAAAGGTCACAGGTTGCATGTGAGGACGAAATTGAAGGAAAATAGAGGAAAAATGAAGAAATTAGAGGCATCAATAATAAAAAGATGTCAAAGCATCAGTTTGGTCCATTTTCTCAGTTTAGTTTTGGAATTGGTTTCAGAGAGGAGAAGATCACCAAAAGGATAACGCAAGAAAGCAAGCAAAGGAAGGACAAGGAAAGAAAGGACCAAACAAGGAAGAGTTGTATCAAGAAAATTCAATGCGAATACTTAAAGTTAATAAGTTGCATATATGATTTCCTAGATGTTTTTGGCATGCATGGTATATGCATGTGTGTATTTAGTTTATTTCTAGTCACTCACATGGGTTTTTCTGAGTTTGAAATTAGTTTCAGCCTTGCCTTTCCATTTCAAGATAGCCATGGTGTGATGAGATTCATTCTTGTTTGAGATTTAGATTACTAGCAGGTTTTTGATCTGGGTGAGGTGGTCTCAGGAAAATCCCAAGGGTTTTGGGTGGAGATGGTTTTCTCCAAGAAGCCCTTGACATGTGGGTGGAGATAGGAAAATTCCTCAAGGGATGGTGAAGGGATATCGAGGCATCCAAGCTCGGTTTGGTTTTATGATCTCAGGGCCAATTTAGGTGAGATCAAGGTAGGGTGAGCATGGAGGTGGTTTAACCTATGTATTTCCTTGATTGTTTATGGATTGGTTTATCCCATGAGATCCCACATTCATGCTTGGAATATGGTACAGGGGTGATTGGCTAAAATAAAGATTAGGTTCAGCCTAATCTATCATCGGGTGGTAAGTGGAAATCCCTGACTTGGTTGTTTTTTTCATATGTTAATAAGATCTAAGTTCATATTTTATTTTATGAGTAAATGTACTTGTTAAGATGTGGCTTCAATGGTTTTTCTATCATTGTTATTATTACGGTTATATGTTGGTTATAAGCATGGTTTTATGACAGATTCAAGTTGTCGCTCTTATCAAGTTTTGGTTGGTAAGTGAATGGTTAATGAATGCATGACCTAATAGATGTTATTGCAACCATTGTGAGAGGGCATTAGACCTTCTTTATGATTCTCATATAAGTTTCATATCTCTGTATTCAGATATGCATTCATGACCTGTATATTTCATGTTCACTATTTATTTGATGGAACGGCTTTCAGGTTAGACTTGGTTAGGTGAAGTCCTTGTCTAAGTTTTGTGTTAAAGGTTTTGTACTTGTGTCTCTTGTTATTATATAAACTTTCATTAAGTTTTGGGAAGAGGTCTCGATCCTAGCCATGAAAAAGTGGCTTAGATCCCAGGGTCACATGCACAAAACTGAGTAAATTAGTCTACAATCACTAGGAAGGAGGTTCATGCATGTTACTAGAGGGTTACAGTCATTTGCTTGCCTTGTTATGCAAGCAACTGAGGCTCCATATCATTGAAAAAGAAAGTTATCTCAAGGTCTGGGCACCTGGAGTGGTTGTTTAGCTCCTGGGGGTCCTATAGCACCTAAGGGAAGTTAATAAAGTTTTTGTTTGTCGATTCCACTTACTTAACTGTACCTAAGAGGTTGAGTCATGTTATAGTATCTCTCCACTCATTTTTACCTAATAGGCTGGTGAAAGTGAGTAAACGTTGGAGGTGGCGTTACAAAGTGGTAAAAAAGTAGGTTTCACTCTCTTTGGGGTAATATATAGTACCACAGAGTGGTATCAGAGCATGGTTCAAACACTTGGACTTGATGGGATATAATGCATGTCGCTATGCATGCATTTCCATGGTTATCGTTGTCATGCATGAGGTCATGGTATGTAGTTGGTATTGTCATGCATGATGTTGGCATATCAATGTGATTATTATTATACATGTATCGTGCTAATGTGGACTAATTTTGTAGATGAGATAAGCCTCCCCTAAACGTCATTGAGGTATGACTTTGGTTATGGTATCTATTCGGTTTATCTGACATGGTATACTTGCAGGTGAAAGAGAATCAAAGATGACGAGAAAAATAGTGGACTATAGTTCACGTGTCTCTTCCTACAGATCAGTTGGGCAAAAAAGGAGATGTGTATTCTCCTAATATAACATATACATTGCGGATTTTGAGGGCAGAGATTAGAAGTTGTAAGGTAGACAATGACAAGTTGGTTGAGGCTCAGGAAAGGCTTGTAAGGGCTTAGGAAAAGCAGGCAGAGGTTAACGTAGTCATCCTTCAGACTTTGTCAAACTTGCAGAGACAAGGACAGTTGAGGATTAGTCAAGAATAAGAAGAGAAGACTAATGGGGCATATGGTAGCAGGTCTCGATCAGAATACATGTTTGATAGAGGGGACACAAACAGAGGTGTAAGATCATTGGGTATGTTTGACAGGAGGACTGATATGTATGGATTTCATTATAGTTCTTCCTCTAGGGGACATCATAGTCACCACCATCCTCATCCTTATAGGAGGAATGAGCACTTGCTAGAGGATTTCAATAAAGTCAAGCCTCCTACATTTTATGGAGAGATGAAGAAGTCAAAAGATGTAAAGGCATGGTTGCTTAGGATGAAGAAATTATTTATATTGCATAGCTATTCAGAGAACATGAAAGCTAAAATATCCACCTTCAGTCTTAAAGGGAAAACATATATTTGGTGGGAATATGTGAATAATTTCAGAGGTGTTCTAGAAGAAGAGTTGATTTGGGATGAGTTCGAGAGACTCTTCAAGAATAAGTACCTATCAGAAAGGTATTATGATGACAGAGCTAAGTCTTTTTATGAGTTGCAAATGGGTTCCATGACAGATGATGAATGTACTAGTAATTTTCTGGATTTGTTGAGGTATGTGCCTTACCTCGAGGATGATAAAGTGAATATTCAAAGGTTCTTTAGTGGGTGTCTAGTAGCATATAGAGACCAGATTGAGTTTGATGAGCCATGGTCATTGGAGGGATCCATCAGGAAACTGAAGCATTGTTGTGAGAAATCATAGCATAAAGCTGAGCCTAACTGTGATATTAAGGGGAATGAGAAATTTAAAGAGAATTGGACACCAAAATGGCGAATACCTCAAGATGCAAGTGAGAAATAGAATGTGGTTCCTTACGAGAATTTTAATGCAGTTGAGAAGGGACATGGGTCATAGCGTGGAGAGCAGCAAAATAGAGCTGATGGTAGAGGATTTATGCAATGATGGATTTGTGGCAAAGATCATCACAAGAAGAATTTTCCATTGTACCAAGGTGGAAGGCCTCAGATCTATAGTGCTAAGGAGGTGCAGACAGTTGGGGATGTTGGTCATAGCATTCCTCAAATTTATGCAGTTATGGAAAACAAGCATGTCGATCACTAGGCACCCATTATTGAGATGGAAGGTAAGCTCTATGATTGAGTTGTTTCTATTTTGATTGACCCTAGTTCAAATTATAGTTATGCTAATACTAACCTGGCGGATAAGTGTGGTTTGAGAAAATAAGTGCATCCAGAGTCTTGGTTGGTGCAGTTGGCTATATGTACTAAAAAGAGAGTTCATCATTGGGTAAGAGCTTGTGCATTTGAGCTAAATAGTATTCCTACATTAGCACATTCAAATGTGCTTCCATTAGGATCATATAGTTTGATTTTTTGTGGAATTGGTTGTATCTCCACAAGACCAAAGTAGATTGTTATGACAAGGCTATTGAGTGTCTGGATGATAATGGGGATACGAGAATTTTGCAGGGTAAGAGGAAGCCTACATCAATTAGGATGGTTACAACTATGCAGGTTAAGCAGAGTCGCCAGAAGTGGTGTCTACTATTTGCAGTTCATATTTTTAGTGACAAGGGTAAGGATTTTGAGGATGTGGAAGTTCTTAAGAAGTATCATGTCTTGCAACAGTTTCAAGATGTGTTTCCAATAGAGATTTCAGAGTTTCCTTCCCACAGGGAAGTGAAATTTTCTATTGAGTTGGTACTAGGAGCAATGCCACAATCAAAATCATCGTACAGGATGAGCACTCCATAGCTAGTGGAATTGAAGTTGTAGTGAAGGAAATGCTTGACAAGGGATACATTAGGCCAAGTGTATCACCTTGCGGTGCATTGATACCGTTTGTGAATAATAAGGATGGTACTCTCAGGCTGTGCATTGATTATAGGTAGCTGAACAAGGTGATGATCAAGAATATGTATCCATTTCCAAAGATCGATGGCTTGTTTGACTAGTTGAAGGAATAAATAGTGTTCTCAAAGATTCATTTGAGATTAGGATATCATCAGGTATGCATCAAAGAAGATGACATCTACAAGACTTCTTTTCGGACTAGGTATGGGAATTATGAGTTTGTTATGGTTCCTTTCGGTTTCACTAATGCTCCAACTACTTTCATGTGCTTGATGAATAGCATGTTGTGCCCTTATCTGGACAAGTTTATGATTGCATTCATTGATGACATATTGATATATTCTAAGAATGAGGAAGAACATGGAGAACACTTAGCAACAATATTGAGATTGCTAAGAGAGCGAAAGTTGTATGCCAATCTTAGTAAATGTAGCTTCTTTTAGATAGAGGTACATTACTTGGGACATGTTATATCGAAGGAAGGGATAGTAGTGGACCCGGAAAAGATAAGAGTTATCATGGAGTGAGTAGCTCCTAAGAATGTGGATGAGGTCATATCGTTCATGGGGTTAGCATGTTACTATAGGAGGTTCACCAAGAACTTCTCATGGATTGCATATCCTATTACATCATTATAGAGGAAAGGAAATAAATTTTAATGGATAGAGGAATATGCAAGAAGTTTTGAGTAGTTGATGCAGTTGCTTACAAATTCTTCAGTGTTAAAAATTGCAGATCCAGATAAAGAATTTGTGTTGTGGACATATGCCTGCAAGAAAGGACCTAGTGGAGTCCTTATGTAGGAGGGATAGGTGGTCTGCCATGAATCAAGGAAACTAAATTAGCATGACCAAAACTATGTGACTCGGGATCTTGAGTTGGTAGCAAGCATTCATGCCTTGAAGATGTGCAGACAGTGTCTTCTTGGTAGGAGCTTTGTATTGATGAGTGAGCATAGTGGACTGAGATATCTATTTGACCAACTTAATATGAATGTCAGACAAGCTAGATGGTTGGATACCCTCAGTGAGTTTGAATTTGAGATCAAATACATTAAAGGAAAGGAGAACATGGTTGAATATGCTCTAAGTAGGAGAGTATAGGTAAACCATGTTGCACCTGTGAGTTCTTATGTGATGGATCTATAGGATCGGATCTTACAGGCAAGACAACAGGATGACAGGTACCAAAATCTTAAGCATAAGTTGCAATAGGGTACCATGTGAGCAGGATGTGGATTATCATTTCATGACATGTGGCTTGGAGTGATTTAGGGACAGGATCTATGTTCTAGATGATAGTGAGCTCAATAAGCTTATATTGAGGGTGTTTCATGTCAAGTCATTTTCAGGTCCCCTGGGATATCAAAAGACTTTGACAGTTGTGAAGAAGCTCTACTACTGGCCAAATTCGAACAAGGAAGTGGCAACGTTTGTTACTATATGTCTGGACTATCAGTAGGTGAAATATGAGTATAATCACCCAGCTAGTTTATTACAACTTACTCATATTCCAGAGTGGAAATGGGAGGTCATTTCCATGGATTTCAGTACAGATTTTCTGAGGAAATCAAAGCAGCATGATTCCATCATGGTTTTGATCGACATGTTGAGCAAGGTAGTTCACTTCATTCCAGTGAAGACTGCTTATTCAACTAGTGAGGTGGCACATGTCTTCATCAG
>APFE031599850.1:5802-34204 GCA_000404065.3 Pinus taeda | reverse complement strand
TCACGATTAGGCCTAGTCATACCAAAGGTAGGCACACCTATGGGTACATCTTCCCTTCCATCGTAAATGTATAGCTTCTTCAAATGTGGTGAGGATTGATGACTATGAGGCTGTACCACATTTGAAGAAGCTATACATTTACGATGGAAGGGAAGATGTACCCATAGGTGTGCCTACCTTTGGTGTGACTAGGCCTGATCGTGAATTAGCAGTGATGCAGATGGGGGATGAGAAGAAGTTGGATGACATGAGTAAGCGTTTGTCCAAGGCAGAGACAAAGCTTACCAAACAATCCTTGGTTATCAAATCACTTTCAGATAGTATCTTGGACCTGACAAGAAGGCTAGAGGTGATTGAGGATGAGGATGTTGATGAAGCATATATGAGACCGGGTGAGGACCAGGTCACTTACCTACAAAGGTTGGAAGTTGAAGATCCTGATAGGTGGATCGAATTGATTAGTGAGAGTGAGCCTTCAGGCTCTCACCCCTCTACATCTTCTTAGAGGAACAAGAAGATGGGGCTCATTGTTAGCTACTCATGGCAGTGAGTCCCTTAAGCAGTTGAGCAGGTTTTGATGGTGCAGGGATGGCTTGGCATCAAGCATCATGACATGTTGCAGATAGATGGAGACTACTTCATGGACCTGAGCATGGACTATTCTTGATGGAATTCAGGATGTGACAGATGTTTTGGAAAACAACTGATGGTGGCATGAGGATGTTTACTCTCATGATTTGAGCGTGATGGCTGGACTAGCTACCCAACTAGTTCAAGGCATGGGGGACGTCAGTGAGCAGAGGAATGTTGACATTGGGGTGGAGTATCATGGCAGCTGGGCACATGAAACACATGAAGCTGTGGTGATGACATGTTGACATATGGCAGAGGTATGTTGGCATTATCATGGTAGCCGAGCACATAGGACACATGATGGAGAGAGGTGTTCTCTTGAGGCACTTGACTTGATGATGGGGTGCTCTCTTGAGACACTTGACACTTGATGAGAAGTGTTCTCTTGAGGCACTTGACTTGATGATGAGGTGCTCTCTTGAAACACTTGACTTGACACTTGATGGAGAAGTGTTCTCTTTGAGCACTTGGCAGTTTGATGAGATGTTGGCACATGGTGGTGATGTGTTAACACTTGTTGACATATCATGGGAAGTTTTGCACATGATGGAGTTGGTGACATAATGGAGGACACATTATTGCAGTGGGCATGTAGCTTGAGTTGGAAGGACCAGCCTTCCATGGTGGAGAGCAGCATGGAGACATTGTGGCAGGTGGTCGATGATCATGGACATCGATGACATACTTTGGTATGGACTATCTTGGTGGCAATTGGTCACTTAGATGAGACATGGTGGAGATGAGCCTACATATGTTGCAGGGATTTTTGCCATATGTGGAGGAGTTGATATCATGGATTGATGCTTGGGGATGTTGTCGAGGACGACAACGAATTCAGGTGGAGGAGGATGTAACGCCTTGGGAGATTTGAGACGGGCGGGCGCCGGGCACCCAGGCGCACGCGCACGCCGGGCGAGCGCACATGACGAGCTGCGGTGGTGACGAAGTGACTTCGCATAAAGTGCGACGAAACAGATACACATGTAATAGCGTTTGGGGTTGTGGATGGACGGTTTGGGGGTCGGCCAAGGGGCTTCCACCCACAACACAACCATGGATGAACGCCTATATACATGAGGGCGTGGAACGCTCATTGGACAATCGAACAAGCTCAGATATCCTCTCTTATCTACGCATAACAAGTGGAGAAGGCGCAGAAGTGAGTGCGCATAACTCATGCGCATAAGGTGATATGTGCGCAGAAGTGACACTTGGGTTTTGGTTGATGTAAGAGGGCCGTGAGTGAGGTTGGACGTGCAGATTGTGCAGGACTGTGTAAGGGTGTCTTAGTGACCCGTGTGGGCACCCACTCTTGGTGCAAAGGTGCACATTCTCTTATGTAAAGGCAGGTTGCCTCATGTTGTAAAAATTGGCTAAGTGTTGGCTTGGAGTTTGCCAAGCACACTAGCATGTTGTAATCTTGAAAACTGATATATAATATATTGTTGGGCAGACTATTCGGGAGTTGCCCCTCCCCTTTATATCGTGCAATTGATGTCTTTTATAATTGTTGTGATAATGAATGGGTATGGGCTTCATTAATATAAAGGTTTAATGCATTTTACTTGGTTGCGAAAAACAAACTAAGTATCGTTTGTGAATTAGGCGTAGTCCGCACACATTAATATTGTTAAAAAGAAAGTGTGGGGTGGTGCCGCACCTCGCCGGCACGGTTGGAAGACCACCGTCGGCTTGGGGGCGTGACATGCTTACTACTGAAACTATATAGACTTTCGCTCTGGTCCCTTGCTTATTTATAGATGTCTCAACTGTGACTATTTCAATTTCTAAACAAAATTCCAAAGCAACGGGATCTTTGATTTCCTTGCATAGTCGATTTCTTCTGTCTATGTAAATATTTCTTCTGTCCAATAAAGATTTACCAGCTGATGCAATGACCACTTCCAGCGAAGGTTAGGTTCCATGTTTCCTGTAGGGTGGTTATCCTCCTCTGTCGTGGGTAATGTCGAAACAATTATAATAGGAATTTCCTACTATCTCCAACAGTTCCATGACTATTGTTTAGACATACTGCTATTACAAATAAGGAATGGTACCTGGACAATTGCTTAGACAATTTATAAAGAAAAATTCCAAAAAATGGCATCTTCACAATTTTTATAGAAAACTCCAAATAAATGGGATCTTTGATTTCTTTGAAATTTTGCTTGATTTTCTACTGTTTGCGTAATATGTCTTTTCTTTCAAGAACATTTGTAAGCGGTTTCTGGCAAAGTGAAGCCTACGGAACATTATCCCCTCTACTACTTCTTTGTTCGAAAATGTTTTTTAATATATATATATATATACCTTAATGTAATTTATTTAAATATTAAATTAGTTAATTAGTTTTTTAAATAAAATTTCAATTCCTTCCTTACTAATTTAATTCTATAATTATTTTTATAAATTACAAATTTAATTAAATGCTTAAGTAAATATTACAAGAATTAAAGTAATTTATATTCCAAATTTTGAAACCCAGGAATCAATAAAAATTTAATTATTGGATTGTAACATAATTCAACAAATAAAATTTAATAAATAAAATAAATGATGTAATAAAATTAACAAGAGAAGAAACCAAAATAAATATTAAACCAAATAAATTTCATAAAAAATAAAAAATAAGTTGACTCATTATTTTATTTTTTCTTTATTCTTTTATATATTTAAATTAAAATAAATAAAGTTATATTATTAATAATTTATATTTAACTCTTTTAAAGCGTTACCTCTTAAAAGAACTCCTTTAAGGGTTACTTTGCACCACTTTGTACCGTGGGACGATTAAACCATCCTCTACCATCGGATGGTTCCATAACTTGCTCACGCGTGGATGAGGCGATAACTGTCTCACACGTCTGTCATCACCATCTCACACGTCTGCTTTCACATGAAGCCATAATTGTCTCACATGTAATTCATGGCCATTGTATATACTAGTGTTGCACTAATCACGATTATATCGTAAAATTTCGAGTTTTTGAAATCGGCGATATTATCACATAATTAATACATATATATTTTTTTTCAGCGATTTGATCTCAAAAAATCGCGTCTCTTACCAACAACGCGTTATATAACAAAAAAACACAAAAAAAAATTTAATTCATTTGCACAGCATACAGCCGCACGCTGGCAACGATAGGGTTTTGGAGTGACCTCTTGGTTGTTTGGGAGCTAAATCCACTGATTGGAGGAGAAAAATAGAGTGAGAGCTAAGGAAGAGATGAATTTTCTCCATCAAACTGGGATGGGCATCAACATTTTGTGTTTTGTAACTTTGTTTTGGTTTTTTTTATGTTTTTGGTTGGGTTTGGAATCTTGATAACCTATTGTTTATCAAAAGAATTAATGGGTTATCAAATATTTTTGAATTGATTAGAATCTTGATGGATTTTTGTCATTTGATTTTTCATTTTGTTTGTTAAAATTTCTTAAATTGTTAAAAATTCCATGTGTTTTACTTTTGTTATAACCTATGTTACTCATGTATGTAATTTTTTTTTAGTTTTTGTACAATGTAAATTGTAACTTTGTAACTTGTAAATTGTAATATTTATTTTGTCATAGGTTCACTGAATCACCATTCAACTTCAAGTTCAAAGTTCAAAGTCAAATGTACCAAGGAAATTGGACCCTCTGTGGGAATTTGGTGACCCTGATGGAGGGATTGATAGAATGAACTTGTCTTGCAAGTTGTGTGGGCATCATATGTCAGGGGGGATGTACAGATTGAAGTATCACCTTGCACAAATACAAATCCTGAAATCATCCGAAAATCCATGACATCATTGGAAAATTTAGAGCACAATAGAGAGGCCAAAGCAGAAATGAAGAAGCAACTAATAAAGTCAAATGAACAAAGAAGTGGCACTGGTTCTACTTCAGCATCAACCAACTCGGTAGCTGCCTCATCATTTTTTATTCCTAGAACCACGCCTAGTTCACAGCCATCTATCACTTCAATGATTAAAAAAACTGAGAAAGAACAAGCTGACAAGTTGTTGGCCAAATTTCTCCTTTGGAGTGATATTCCTTTTAGCATTGTAAGGGCTAATCCATTTTTCCAACCTGTTGTTGATGCTATTGCAACTGTTGGCCCAGAGTACAAAATTTCTTCTTATCGTGACTTTAGAGGCTGGATTCTTCAAAATGAAAAGGTTGACTACACCAAAAGATTGGAGGAGTTTAGGGAATCATGGGAACAAACACGATACACTGTGATGTCAGATGGTTGGACTGACCAAAAGTGGAGAACCCTTATAAACTTCTTGGTTAGTTGTCCCAAGAAGACTATGTTTATGAAATCCGTTGATGCATTTGCACATATTAAAGATGCATAAACTTTATGTGATTTGCTGGATGTGTTTATTTTGGAGGTGGGTGCAGAACATGTTGTATAAGTCATAACGGACAATGCTGCAAATTATGTTGTTGCTGGCAAGATGCTTATGGAGAGGCATCCTACTTTATTTTGGACACCTTATGCTGCACATTGTATTGATTTGATGTTGGAGGACATAGGGAAAATTTTCTTTGTCAAAGATATTATTGAGTCATCAAAAAGCATTACAAAATTTATATACAATCATACATCTATGCTTAGCTTGATGAGAAAATTCATCAACAACAAAGAGTTGGTGTGCCCCACCATTATACAGTTTGCCACCAATTTCATATCTCTTCAATCCCTTTTGAATTCTATGTGGGATGTGAAGAGAATGTTTCTTTCAGAGGAGTGGCGTGCTTTGAAAATGAGCCGCAAACCAAAGGGAGAGGCCATATTCAGACTAGTTTCATACTAGAAAAACCTCTGGGTGGGAGTGCAGGAAGTGTGCACGTTACTAAACCTTTGGTAAAGGTTCTTCGATTAGTGGATGGTGAAAAGCCCGCAATAAGCTATTTGTATGAGGCCATGGACAGGGCGAAAGAGTCCATTCGGGCATACTATGATGAGAAGGGAGATGAGGGGTTTCAGAGACAACTCCTCCTATGGGGAGTGATTGATGAACAATGGAACAACACACTCCATTGTCCCATTCATACTGCAAGGATCTACCTGAACCCCGCATTTTCTTACGCATGTGGGTTCATATTTGATGTTGAAATCATGGATGGATTCTTAACCTGTGTTCAGAGGATGGTATGATCTCTAGCAGAATGTAGAGAAATCTCCAAAGAAATTGAGACATACAGGATGGCAGGTGGCACATTTGGCTTTGACATAGCTGTGATTAATAGGACGACTAAAATGCCAAGTATTTTTTAGTTGTTTCAAGTTTCATTGTCTCTTCAAGTTCATAACTTCATACTTTGATTCAACTTTCAAATTTCATATTTTTTCTTATGTTTATCTAAAATTTTATTTGTAATTTTGTTGTAGATTCATGGTGGAGAACGTATGGTGCCAGGGTACCCCTTCTGCAAAAGCTTGCCATTCGAATCCTCAACCAAACATGTAGCTCCTCAGGATGTGAGCGCAACTGGAGTGTATGTGAAAAAATACACAACAAGAAGCACAATAGGTTAACACTTAAAATATTGCAAATTTCCAAATAATTTTTTGAATTCATTAAACAATATATTTTTTTTATAATTATTATTTCATGATCTTTGTACAGGTTGGACTCCCAGCGACTTAATGACATGGTCTACGTCTACTACAATCTTCGATTATGGGTGAGGCAACTTGAGAGGACACCTGATATGGAGGCCATCTCATTGGATGGGATTGACACCACTGCTGCATGGAGGGTTGAGGCCGAAAGGCCTCTCATGGAGTCTACTAATGATCGGTTAGTGCAGGAGGTAGTGGAGGGGGCGAAGGAGGAGGAGAAGGCAGAGAAACAAGAGGAGGAGGTGTCACCACCTACCCGAGCTACCCCTACCATCAGTAGAGGACATGGTCTACCTCCTATAGCTCCTACTCCTAGTTCTTCAGCTTCTAGAGCACAACAGAGTCCACTGCCAACTCCATTGGCATCTACATCTAGAGGGAAAGGGAAAGCTATTGCATTTTCTCACAAGAGGAGAGGAAATCAATAGTATTAGGCTTTAGTTATTTGGTTCATTTCATTGTATATGACATTATGACTCATGAGATACATTATTATATTTTTTGTTGATATTTTGAGGCTGAGTTGGGAGTCATGAGTCAGGACTTACTATTCAGGACATGATTCACTGTTATGTGTGATGTAGCACTAGAAATGATATTAGACATCTTATATATTAGTTCTTTTATCATATTTATGTGTCAATGTATTTATTTTATGTTTTAGATGCTTTAGATATTAAAAAATGAATATTTTTGTATGTTACGATTTTTCCCGATTTTTACCAATTTTTTCTCGATTTTTACGATTTTTTCCAATTTTTTCCCCGCGCTTATTTAATCTTGATAATGATTAATGCAACACTGAAATATACTTGCTAGGAGAAATGGCTTACACTCCATTTATTTTATGTTCTAGAAACTTCCTAACTGTTTCTTCCATTCTTAAAAAGATAATTTATTTGAATTCATTTAATTATTTGAATTTTTATTAATTTTTATTAATTTATTTTATTATTTATTTTTTATTTAGGTGTAAAAATATTAAGAGAATAATCGTTATTTAGTTCAAAATAAATGATTAATAAGGGAGTAAAAATTAATAAGAAGAGGGAGAATTAACGAAATAGGAGGGTTGAGAAGAATGAAGGTTGGGAAGTAAAGGAATGGAAATAAGAGAAAGAGATTAAGGTGGACTAAAATTATTATGACAAGGATTGGATTCAGAGGACAATAAATGGATAGTAGGTTTCCCAAAATGGCTTAATCAGTACCCATCTTATCAATTAAAGTTGTTAGGATACAATCTCAAGGGCTTCTGTGATGTCATTTTTGAAATGGAAGGGGGAAGAGGCTAGAATTTTGGTTTTGTCGAACAAAAATTAGTGCTTGGTATTATGGGAGGTATCTGGACTATCCTTTGGTCATTCAGAGACGTGTTCCCCTTTTGCGGCATTATGTCCATGGCATGGATCGATTTTGTGATTAGTTGCCGCAATTTTTGTGTTAGCCTATCCATTGTGATTAGTAGCCGCAATTTTCCTTAACCATATTAATTAATCTCATACTTGGACATTATGATTATACCATCAAATAAAGAATCATCAACATCAAGGATTCTTCATCATCAAATTGACACAAAAAGCAATCACACCATTGAACACCAATATACCCTGGAAACCCCATAGGGTGAAAACCAGCAAACGTTTAATCTTATTACTAAATGTGCGTGAGGGATTTCACCCCTCACTCAATGGCTTATAAGGGATCCCATCCCTTAACCATTGTTATAAAATCATTACAATGAATTATCATTAAGTTATCACATAACTAGCTAAAAGCTAATACAGTTTTCATGTAATATTTTACTTACATAGTGCCACATACAATATCCCTTGTGTCATGACTGTTCTAGCAATGTCTGTTCTTGAAACTCGAACTCATCTGCGTGGACCATTGATCACTTTCCTACCACAATGTTAACATCACTTTTCTTTGGCACCAACCGCCATCGTTTCCTGTCAATGTTGTCGTCAACAAGCTTGGCAACAAGATTAGATACCATATTAATCAATCAATAAGCAACCTCTAAAAGAGATCTTTTAACATCTACTCATATGCATGAGCAAGCATGACATAATAACTAACTAGTACATATATCCAAGTAAATACTTGTTCTACTTTCCACAATGCTTATTCACACTCATGCACAACTCTCTTAAGAGATCTAACTCATTAGTTCTACTAAAATGTATAACAAACTGACCATTCTTTGTGCATCCAATAGCCTATCATAACAGCCATTCTTTAATGTATGCAACACAAGTTTCCTTCTCAGAATTCTACCATCATTTCCTATAAACAATGACATACTTCTTTCTTAAAAGGAAGTCATTATAACCTCATTTCTTATCTTTCTATATGTAGGTTTCTCATGTTTCCCTTTCAAGAAGTTATTATAGATACCCAACTCTATGCATAAAAATCAAGAAACAATAACAAGGATTACTTATGCATCCAAATCAAGAAATCAACGCAACTCATCTAACAAAGCAATGTCTTCAAGAGATTATTGTTTTCAAGAAAGTTAACATGTTCACTTTCTCTATGTACGCACAGACTCATGTTTCCAAAGTCACAATAGCTACCTTTATGTGCATGCAACATGTATTTCTTTTCCTAACACAATTACTTTTACTTCAAGCACATAATCTTTCCATGGAACAAGTATGGATTCTTGGTTCTTGTATTAACACTATTCATATGTGTCTTTAAAGGAAAGAACCTCTATTTTTGTTTTCAAGAGATCTCCCATAAAGTCATTATTTTCATGCATGAAGAATGCACTCTTTCCTAAAAGAAAACCATATTTATGTATATATATAACATACTCTTTCTTCAAGAAAGTTAGTATGATTACTTATGGGCCTAGAAGCACATTATTAGCAATTTCTATCATGCATGCAATGCATAACTATTTCACAAAAACTTCTAAATTAGCTAATATCCCAATGCAATAAATCATATATCCCTTCTCAATACAATCCAACTTAACTGCTATTTCTTTTATATGCATTCATTAAAATACCATCTTTACGAAGAAAACATTTAAATTATTCAATCTTTTACCGCATGCATTAACATGTTTTTCTTTACTAAAAAAACATATAGAATAATCATCTTTTACCACATGCATTAACATATTTTCTTTACCAAGAAAACATATAAAATAATCATCTTTTACCGCATGCATTAACATGTTTTTCTTCAGCAAGAAAACATATAAATTATTTAATCTTTTACTGCATGCATTAACATGTTTTCCTTCACCAAGAAAACATATAAAATATTTAATCTTTTACTGCATGCATTAACATGTTTTCTTTACCAAGAAAACATGTGAAATATTTAATCTTTTACTACATACTATATACATATGCTATCTATATTTGGTAAGAAATAATTAATAAGATACCCAAATAAAACAAGCATATATTTTCTTCAAGAAAGCGAACTAGTTACTTATCTTTTCCTGGTCGCCTCATTGTCTCCATCACCTCTGTTCTGAATGCCGAACCAGCCAAAGACACTTCACTCGCTTGCCCAGTGACTGTTTATCTTTTGATTTGCAACGACTTTGAAAACTATTGTTGCTCGAGGTTCATTAACGCATTCCACGTTCCGATCTGAGTTCTTGCCTTTGCTTTTTTTGTGCTCTAAATCTGGTTTTAAATGCACTATCTCCTCTCTTAAAATATATTGAGCAGTCCTCATCTGCCTCGTGTTTATGTCTCTCCCACAACAGTCTATCTGTCACAACTCCTATCAGAATGAAATATTGGTAAAAAAAAAAATTAATTAAATTCACATTAATCGGCACAGTATAATTACCGTGCCCACATAATATGGTAAATGTTAGAGTCAAATCCGCTTTACATTTAACCCTTGATTCGGTATGCAGATGCTAACTACTAAAGTTATCACTGCAGGTACGCTGATGGTTTGATTTTTCCAAAAATGAGTTAATGTCAACTGCCCGAGGACGTGACAGGTGGATCTCTCTCGAGGTTTACTTGCCCCATCTGTACTGGCACTCCCGGAGACTACTGTTGACATTTAATACTCCCTGTAAGGAAGTCGATCCTCGGGATTCTGGAGGGAATCGACGGAGGGCATTCAATCTACTCCATCGAACGGTGGTAAGCATTTGTCCTGTTATACAAGGCAGCGTCCAAAGGGTTTAGGCTTCATTTGTTGCGTGCTCGCCTCCAGAGGGTTCTTCCAATTATGGCTCTGATGCATTCCCTCCGCAGGTGCGCTGCTACAGAGCTCTGCTTCGCCCATTCCGCTCGAAGGTGAACCGATGCCGGAACTTGTTCTTGCTATTCCGTTCGAAGGTGAGCTGATACAGAGGTTTATTTTGTTTTGTTTTTTGCCCATTTTATTCGACGGTGAGTTGATACAGAGGTTTATTTTGTTTGCCCATTTCGCTCGAAGGTGAGCCAAGGGTTTCGACAATGCTCAGCAACACAGGTAACCTTATGTTTTTTATTCCCTTATGTTAATTCCTGAGATTGTTTACGGTAGTCATGGAAGGTTTAACTGGCTTCCTTATGTGGTTGGCAGAGCTGGAGTCGTTCGATGCCGAGGGTGGAAGGGTAATCGTCTCAGTTCATATATAATGATAACTACCCAGGTGAGTTCAACCGAACCCTTGCTACCCGGCTATTGATTGGCAGGATGCCGGTTCCACGGCTTAACCTTATTCATTTTATTGACAGGATTCAGTGATAGTTTCGAAGGATCCCACGTTTGTTTCTCGACTGTGAGAGTCATCTATAGGCATTCTTAATGAGGCTTCTATCCTTGTAGAACTTAGATGAATGTATCACTGTGTATTTTTGTTTATTGAGGACAACAGTCCGGTGAATTATTTGAATGTAATGTATACTCAGTACTGGCTATTTAACGACTTAACTGGCTGAGAGTTATATGGATATTGTTGGTATGTTCTGTTACAAGGGTTTTGTTGTATTCCTCCGACCAGGTCCTAACCCGTCTTCATGTTCTTGTATGAAATCTTACTGTTAATATAAATTATGGTTGATACTTTCCTTCCATGCTTCTTTAGTTCCACTGTAGGTGAGGAAATTCCAAGCCTGGGTGTTGAATCCTTAGGATAGCTCTACAGACTCAACCTATAGGTCTCGGCATAGAGGTAGTTCTTCTATTTGAAAATATTTTCATTCATTAGTCGCACGGCTATTCTTCCGTTAAGAGATTTATGTATATTTGATTTGGTTGATGTATATATAATAGCGCGCAGTGTTAAGAGCGTATAAGAACGATTCTTATTTAAAGGTTTTCATTACTTGAAATTTCTTTCATTCGGCACTCGATAATCTGCCATGACTGTAATTATTAAGAGTCAAGGTCATTTGGTTTGAACTATTATAGTTTTATGAATTAGTCCTTCAGGTTTTAAATGTTCCATTCAAATTACTTGAGTGAAAGGTGTCTGTGTATGCATATACCAAATAGTGATTATATTCAAGCTCTTGCAGTTTATTTAGACATTTCCGCCAACCATATTTGACTCAATGAGGTCCTACGGCGTTGTATAGACATTGTCCTGGCTTTATCTGTAACGATATACCCTGATATTTCTATTGAGTATTTATTTATCTGAAATGAAGTTTTACTACAGTTTTCTTTTCCTGACATACTCGGTCACAGAAGATTTTTACCATGTTCTTTTCTATCATGGGTCTCTCGAGTTGTATACCTGTATCTCTAAAATTTGTTTATAATGATTTTCTCTTTTTTTTTGTTTATTTACAGTTTACTACTACCCAATTTACTGTGGTCACCGCCTTATAAACATTTTTCTCTTCTTCTAATGTAACCCACAGCCTTTCAGGTTTCCTTTCCTGGACCTTAAGGGGTGACAGGAGTCTTAGCGGACACCTGTAGACTTCTTAAGCATAAAAACCCTTACTCCTGGTCTAATTGGGGTTTTACCATTAATATTTCTAAACAGAGCCCATAACTATTTCCTATACAGACTTCTGCTAAGTCTTTTTTTTTAAGCAACAGTTTATCTATATACCTAATACCACTGTTGTGGTGCTTTTAGTGACACAATCTTTTATGAACAAGATGGAATCCACAACCATACTTACCTGTACTTCCGCTCTCAACGTTTCCACACCTCTCTCAGGTTTGGGAAACTGTTTCCTTGCTTGTCTTTCCTCCCATCCATGAGACTCATCAATAAAATCAAGTCTCCGCCCAAACGTATTTGCCAGACCACTGCCTTCAACAAATTTAGTGCACCATCTGTGCCATGTTATCTGATCCCTACCAGACTTAACATGCTTTCTTTTATTTCTCCTTCTGTTCCTTAACAGCCCGGTCTCTTCCTTTTCCCCATATTTACTAAGGGAAGAAGAAAAAAAGTTAGGGTTTTTCCACTCTCTTGTTGGCAACTGTTTTTTTTTAACATTGTCAAGAAAAGAGAATAACTTCCTCACGCGAAGTTACTATATGTGAATTTTTTTTTTTAATCCATGCTCAAATTCTGAATTAATAACATTTCCAATCATTACGAAAAAAAACAATAATCCTTGTCCAATGTTTTTACCTATAAGGGTAATAATAGAAGAATTATTTTATAAATTTACCGGGGTCATTACATCTCCTCCCCCTGAGACTGGACATCGTCTCGATGTCTCTCAGCCACGAACAATCCTGGATAAGTCCTTTTCATTAATGCTTCATCTTCCCAAGTGGCCTCCTCAGGCCCAAAGTGTCGCCATTGTACCTTAACTTGGGTAATAACTCGTCTCCACAACTGCACTTCTCTCCAGTCGAGGATGCTCAGAGGTTCGACCAGGACCTCTCCTTCTGGTTCGACCTGCAGCATGCAACATTCTAAGTTAGTTTTTTTTTTTTTTTTAAACAAAATGATTCCTTTGTCAAGTTTTATTGTCGCAACAACTCCCACCTGAATATCCTGCCATCTGATCACATGCCTAGGGTCATAGACATATTTTTTTAATACTGATACATGAAAAACATTATGAACCCGGATGTGGCTTGGCAGGGCAAGTTGGTACACCATTGGTCCAACTCTTGCCAAAACTTGGAAAGGGCCACACTATCGGGGTGCCAATTTGGCACACACGCTCCACTGCAATGTACTCTTTTTGGCTTGAATTTTGATGTAAACATGGTCTCCAACTTGGTATTCCTTAAATCTTCTTTTCCGGTCAGCAAAATTTTTCTGTCTGTCTTGAGAAGCTTTCAAATTAGCACATACCCTTTTCACCATGTCTTCCATGTCTTTAAGCATATCAGGCCCTAAACTCAACCTATCCTCTGGTCCACCCCAGCTCGAAGGTGTACGGCATTTCCGGCCATACAGAACTTCGAAAGGACTCATTTGTGTCGAGGTATGATACCCATTGTTATACGCGAATTCTACCAAGTGTAGATATTCTTCCCACAGCATAGGTTGTTGCATTACGTAAGCCCTTAACATATCCTCAACTACTTGGTTTACCCGTTCCATCTGTCCGTCAGTTTGGGGATGATATGCTGTACTGAAGTTCAGCTGAGTTCCTAATTCAGCAAATAACGTTCTCCAAAAGGCTGATGTGAATTTCACATAACGATATGAAATTATTATTTTTGGAAGCCCATGTAACTTGAACACATTCTGCATAAACATATGAGCAATCTGTGCAGCCTTGTACGTAGATTTCACAGGTATAAAATGTGCAGCTTTACTCAATTTGTCTACTACCACCATAATGGAGTCGTTGTTCCTCTTTGTCTTAGGTAATCTAATGATAAAGTCCATCGAAATGGTTTCCCATTTCCATTCTGGAATGGGTAATGGTTGCAATAATCCTGCTAGATGCTGATGTTCTGCTTTAATTTGAAGGCATCCTAAGCACTGCGCCAAATACTCAGCCACGTTCTTCTTCATACCTGGCCAAAAAAAAAAAATCCGAATTGCAGTGATCATTTTTTGGTAGCCCGGATGACCCGCATAGTGGATGGTGTGGAATTCATCCAGTATCAGATTTTTAACACTGCTCTGATTTGGTACATATATCCTTTTTTTGTAGTATAACATCCCTGCATCATCCAACTCATATTCTTGCTGGCCTTTCTCACTGTCGGACTACTGTAATTGTTGTTTTATTAGCTGGTATTCAGCATCCTGCTCTGCTGTTTTCTTTATTATTTCCCAAAGAGAATTTTTCCAACCACTAAGGGAGATTTCATACAAGTTTTGCACCTTTCGACTTAAGGCATCTGCCACTCAGTTTTCCTTTCCTTCCAAATGTTTAATATCGAAATCAAAGTCGCTTAAAAAGTCCACCCACCGAGCTTTTCTAGCATTTAAAGTGGGCTGGCTAAAATAATTGGTTAAACTATGATGGTCAGTCAGCAATAAAAACTTCCTTCCCATAAGGTAATGCCGCCACATTTTTAAGGCATGTATGGCAGCATCCAACTCCAAATCATAAGCGGAATATTTCTGTTCATGCTCTTTTAATTTTCTTGACTCATACGCAATCACTTTACCTTCTTGCATTAGTATGCCCCCCAATCCTTCTTTGCTTGCATCAGTGCATACCACATAGTCCTTGTCAGGATTAGCTATACTCAAAATAGGTGCTGAAGTAAGTAGATGCTTCAATTGCTCAAAGCTTCTCTAATAATTTGAGGTCCATTGGAATGTTTTCCCCTTTTTTTGCAAGGAAGTGATAAGGAAAGCCACTTTGGAGAAACCCTCCACAAACCGTCTATAATACCCGGCTAATCCCATAAAGGACCGGATATCCGTTACATCCCTTGGTACAGGCCACTCCATTATGGCTTTTATCTTTTCTGGATCCACTGCAATCCCATCCTTGGTGATTACATGACCCAAGTACTCGATTTCTTCCTTAAAGAAATCACATTTACTAAACTTAGCATATAACTGATGCTCTCGAAGGGTCTGTAGCACCATTCTAAGGTGTTCCTGGTGCTCTTCGATGGTGCAGGAGTATATTAATATATAATCGATAAATATAAGCACAAATCTATCTAGATATTGGTGAAAAACATTGTTCATTAAACACATGAAAGTTGCAGGAGTGTTGGTTAACCCGAAAGGAAGTACCACAAATTCATAATGACCGTACCTTGTTCTAAAAGTTGTTTTAGCAACATCCTCTTCTTTAATTCGGATCTGGCGGTAACCTGCTCGCAAATCAATCTTAGAGAACACAGTTGCACCTCTCACTTGGTCAAACAGTTCGTCAATCCGCGGTAAAGGATATTTATTTTTGACGGTCAGTTTATTCAACTGACGGTAATCAATGCACATCCGAAGGGTTCCGTCTTTCTTCTTGACGAATAATACTGGGGCTCCCCAAGGAGACATGCTGGGTCAAATATAGTTTCTATCTAGTAATTCTTGTAGTTGCATTTTCAATTCTGTTAATTTGCGCACACTCATTCTGTAGGGTGCTCGTGATACTGGGGCTACCCCGGTACCAACTCAATGGTAAAGTCTATATTCCTTTTTGGTGGTAGTTTGGGAATCTCTTCCGGAAATATATCTGCAAACTCTTGTATTATAGGAATATTATCTAAGGTAGCTGTTTTGTCCTTGGAATCCGCATAACCCACTTGAATAGCATAAATTTGGCACCCCTTTCAGATACATTTTTCTAGTTGGGTTGTGGTTATTGGTCGGACCTGCACTGGTCGCTTAATTCCTTGCATTTCTTTTCTAGCTCCATGCTGATCTTTATAATAAATAATCTTGGTTTTACAATCAACTAACGACCAGTGTCTTTCCAACCAATCCATACCAATTAGAATATCATATGAACCGAGATGGAGTACGTTCAGATCGGCCATTACTGGTTGTCCAGCTATGGTGAAAGAACAGTCATTGATTTTTGCTGTTACTCGCCTCTTGGCTCCCGTAGCTAGTTGTACTAGCCATGGGTTTTTGAATTTAACAGGCTGCAATTTACAGCGTTCCACTACCTTTGGACTCACATAACTTAGTGTAGCCCCTGGGTCAATTAAAACAGCTATGGTAAGGTCTGAGATTTTACCTTCAAATTCGACCATGGTTGGTTGATATTTCGCCTGTCTATCATCCAGAGCTGCATTAATTCTTGGTACGCTACATCCAACTTTGCTGACTGTTGAGGCTTCATGGATTTGGGATAGTTGTTCTGTTCCCTTCCGATGTGGACAGTTTTTAACGTAGTGTGGTCCCCCACAACCCCAGCACTGTACCAGAGGTCTGGATGCCCCTTCGCTGTCCAATCTTGCATGTTGTTCGCTGATCTTGGATTCATTCGCTGTCCTAAATTTGGATGCAGTTCTGGGTGTACTTCTACTATTTGGTCCTTTGCCATTTTCCTTGCCACTGCGATTTCCTTTATTATGGCCGATTGACTTGAAGCCCTTTTTCTCATTCCATTTTCTGCGAGCAGTCTCCCCTTTTTGTTTACTTTGTTGATAACAGATCCTGGCTTTACGGATGGCTTCGTCCATCAATTTTGGATTATCAAACTCAATCCTCTCCCACATATACGGTGGCAGATTGCTAACAAATCGTTGCACTTTTGCTTTTTCCTCTCTTATATATGGCACATAGCAGAGCAAGGAGGTAAAACGGGTGATAAATTCATCCATAGTCTGTTGTCCTAACCGCAAATCATGGAATTCTCTTTCCTTTTCATCGTAGAAACGTTCAGTTACATATCTCTCCTTAAAGAACCTTTGGAAATTTTCTCAAGTAATTGTTTGCTCAGTCACTCCCTTTACTATCTTGACTTCCTCCCACCATAGGGTGGCCTTTCCCTGCAATTGAAAAATAGCCAACCGTGCTTTAAGGTTATGGTCATACTCGTACAGCTGAAAATACTTATTCATGTTAATTAACCATGCTTCAGCTGCTTCTTCTTGTTCCCCGTCAAAGTGTGGTGGCTTAATCTTGCGGAACTCTCCTTGCAACTCCATCTTTTGTCTTTATGAAGTTTGTTGCTCAAATGCATTGTCAGAACGTTCCTCTTGTTCCTCTGATCTCTCAGGGGGTATGTGATGGTTCTGTTCTTCTGACATTCTCTGCTGCTCTGTGCTAGGATTAACTGGCGGCTAGTTCTTCCTGTCGGACAAACTTTTTAAAATTCTTTCCTGTTCCATTGTTAATCGTGCATTGTCTTCTCGTAAACGAGCCATCTCATTTTTAAGCTCTTGAACTGTTTCCAAAATTGCCTAGTTTGTAACTCTGGCTTCTTCCCCAAGCTGTACCCATAGCTCAGGGTTGCTTCTGGGATCATGTGCCCCTTGTCCCACCGCATATCTGCGAGATGTACTATCTGTCCTCCTCATACTGTAGTTCCTTGGACTTCTAGTCCTGTACTTGATCATGAAGTTAAATAACAACAATGAGAGAAACATTAGTATGCTATTAGCAACAAAATGGTTAGATGTATTTTTTTTATCATTGATAACATTTCTGTATGCCACTGTTATTCATATTTTATTTTATTTTATTTTATTTTCCCAGAGGCCTCAGTTTTGTAACTGGGCTTTGATACCACATGTCACAACTCCTATCAGAATCAAATATTGGTAAAACAAAAATTTAATTAATTTCACATTAATCTGCACAGTATAATTACCGTGCCCACATAATATGGTAAATGTTAGAGTCAAATCCGCTTTACGTTTAACACTTGATTCGGTATGCGGATGCTAAGTACTAAAGTTATCACTGCGGGTACGCTGATGGTTTGATTTTTCCAAAAATGAGTTAATGTCAACTGCCCGAGGGCGTGACAGGTGGATCTCTCTCGATGTTTACTTGCCCCATCTGTACTGGCACTCCCGGAGACTGCTGTTGACATTTAATACTCCCTGTCAGGAAGTCGATCCTCGGGATTCTGGAGGGAATCGACGGAGGGCATTCAATATAGTCCATCGAACGGTGGTAAGCATTTGTCCTATTATACAAGGCAGCGTCCAAAGGGTTTAGGCTTCATTTGTTGCGTGCTCGCCTCCAGAGGGTTCTTCCGACTATGGCTCTGATGCATTCCCTCCGCAGGTGAGTTACTACAGAGCTCTGCTTCACCCATTCCGCTCGAAGGTGAACCAATGCCGAAACTTGTTCTTGCTATTCTGTTCGAAGGTGAGCTGATACAGAGGTTTATTTTGTTTTGTTTTTTTCCCATTTTATTCGACGGCGAGTTGATACAGAGGTTTATTTTGTTTTCCCATTTCGCTAGAAGGTGAGCCGAGGGTTTCGACAATGCTCAGCAACGCAGGTAACCCTATGTATTTTATTCCCTTATGTTAATTCCTGAGATTGTTTACGGTAGTCATGGAAGGTTTAACTGGCTTCCTTGTGTGGTTGGCAGAGCTGGAATCGTTCGACGCTGAGGGTGGAAGGGTAATCGTCTCGGTTCATATATAATGATAACTACCCAGGTGAGTTCAACTGAACCCTTGCTACCCGGCTATTGATTGGCAGGATGCCAGTTCCACGGCTTAACCTTATTCATTTTATTGACAGGATTCAGTGATAGTTTCGGAGGATCCCACGTTTGTTTCTCGGCCGTGAGAGTCACCTATAGGCATTCTTAATGAGGCTTCTATCCTCGTAGAACTTAGATGAATGTATCACTGTGTATTTTTGTTTATTGAGGACAACAGTCCGGTGAATTATTTGAATGTAATGTATACTCAGTACTCGCTATTTAACGACTTAACTGGCCGAGAGTTATATGGATATCGTCGGTATGTTCTGTTACAAGGGTTTTGTTGTATTCCTCCGACCGGGTCCTAACCCGTCTTCATGTTCTTGTATGAAATCTTACTGTTAATATAAATTATGGTTGATACTTTCCTTCTGTGCTTCTTTGGTTCCACTGTAGGTGAGGAAATTCCGAGCCTGGGTGTCAAATCCTTAGGATAGTTCTACGGATTCAACCTATAGGTCTCGGCATAGAGGTAGTTCTTCTATTTGAAAATATTTTCATTCATTAGTCGCACGGCTATTCTTCTGTTAAGAGATTTATGTATGTTTGATTTGGTTGATGTATATATAATAGCGCGTAGTATTAAGAGCGTATAAGAACGATTCTTATTTAAAGGTTTTCATTACTTGAAATTTCTTTCATTCGGCACTCGATAATCTGCCATGACTGTAATTATTAAGAGTCGAGGTCATTTGGTTTGAACTATTATAGTTTTATGAATTAGTCCTTCAGGTTTTAAATGTTCCATTCATTACTTGAGTGAAAGGTATCTGTGTATGCATATGCCGAATAGTGATTATATTCAAGCTCTTCCAGTTTATTTAGACATTTCCGCCAACCATATTTGACTCAATGAGGTTCTACGGCGTTGTATAGACATTGTCCTGGCTTTATCTGTAACGCTATACCCTGATATTTCTGTTGAGTATTTATTTATCTGAAATGAAGTTTTACTACAGTTTTCTTTTCCTGACATACTCGGTCACAGAAGATTTTTACCCTGTTCTTTTCTATCATGGGTCTCTCGAGCTATATACCTGTATCTCTAAAATTTGTTTATAATATTTTTCTCTTTTTTTTTGTTTATTTACGGTTTACTACTACCCAATTCACTGTGGTCACCGCCTTATAAACATTTTTCTCTTCTTCTAATGTAACCCATAGCCTTTCAGGTTTCCTTTCCTGGACCTTAAGGGGTGACAGGAGTCTTAGCAGACACCTGTAGACTTCTTAAGCATAAAAACCCTTACTCCTGGTCTAATTGGGGTTTTACCATTAATATTTCTGAACAGGGCCCATAAGTATTTCCTATACAGACTTCTGCTAAGTCTTTTTTTTTTAAGCAACAGTTTATCTATATACCTAATACCACTGTTGTGGTGCTTTTAGTGACACAATCTTTTATGAACAAGATGGAATCCACAACCATACTTACCTGTACTTCCGCTCTCGACGTTTCCACACCTCTCTCAGGTTTGGGAAATTGTTTCCTTGCTTGTCTTTCCTCCCATCCACGAGACTCGTCAATAAAATCAAGTCTCCCCCCAAGCGTATTTGCTAGACCACTGTCTTCAGCAAATTTAGTGCACCATCTGTGCCATGTTATCTGATCCCTGCGAGACTTAACATGCTTTCTTTTCTTTTCTCCTTCTGTTCCTGAACAGCCCGGTCTCTTCCTTTTCCCCATATTTACTAAGGGAAGAAGAAAAACAGTTAGGGTTTTTCCCCTCTCTTGTTGGCAACTGTTTTTTTTTAACATTGTCAAGAAAAGAGAATAACTTCCTCACGGGAAGTTACTATATGTGATTTTTTTTTTTAATCCATGCTCAAATTCTGAATTAATAACATTTCCAATCATTACAAAAAAAAAGAACAATAATCCTTGTCCAATGCTTTTACCTATAAGGGTAATAACAGAAGAATTATTTTATAAATTTACCGGGGTCATTACATCTCCTCCCCCTGAGACTGGACATCGTCTCGATGTCTCTCAGCCACAAACAATCCTGGATAAGTCCTTTTCATTAATGCTTCATCTTCCCAAGTGGCCTCCTCAGGCCCAAAGTGTCGCCATTGTACCTTAACTTGGGTAATAACTCGTCTCCACAGCTACACTTCTCTCCAGTCGAGAGTGCTCAGAGGTTCGACCAGGACCTCTCCTTCCAGTTCGACCTGCAACATGCAACATTCTAAGTTAGTTTTTTTTTTTTTTTTTTAAAAAAAATGATTCCTTTGTCAAGTTTTATTGTCACAACAACTTCCACCTGAATATCCTGCCATCTGATCACATGCCTAGGGTCATAGACATATTTTTTTAATACTGATACATGAAAAACATTGTGAACCCAGATGGGGCTTGGCAGGGCGAGTTGGTACGCCACTGGTCCGACTCTTGCCAAAACTTGGAAAGGGCCACAGTATCGGGGTGCCAATTTGGCACACCCGCTCCAATGCAATGTACTCTTTTTGGCTTCAATTTTCATGTAAACATGGTCTCCAACTTGGTATTCCTTAAATCTTCTTTTCCGGTCAACAAAATTTTTGTCTGTCTTGAGCAGCTTTCAAATTAGCACGTACCCTTTTCACCATGTCTTCCATGTCTTTAAGCATATCAGGCCCTAAACTCAACCTATACTCTGGTCCACCCCAGCTCGAAGGTGTACGGCATTTCCGGCCATACAGAACTTCAAAAGGACTCATTTGTGTCGAGGTATGATACCCATTGCTATACGCGAATTCTACCAAGTGTAGATATTCTTCCCACAGCATAGGTTGTTGCATTACGTAAGCCCTTAACATATCCTCAACTACTTGGTTTACCCATTTCGTATGTCCGTCAGTTTGGGGATGATATGTTGTACTGAAGTTCAGCTGAGTTCCTAATTCAGCAAATAACGTTCTCCAAAAGGCTGATGTGAATTTCACATCACGATCTGAAATTATTATTTTTGGAAGCCCATGTAACTTGAACACATTCTGCATAAAAATATGAGCAATCTGTGCAGCCTTGTAAGTAGATTTCACAGGTATAAAATGTGCAACTTTACTCAACTTGTCTACTACCACCATAATGGAGTCGTTCTTCCTCTTTGTCTTAGGTAATCCAGTGATAAAGTCCATGGAAATGGTTTTCCATTACCATTCTGGAATGGGTAATGGTTGCAATAATCCTACTGGATGTTGATGTTCTGCTTTAATTTGCTGGCATCCTAAGCACCGCGCCAAATACTCAGCCACGTTCTTCTTCATACCTGGCCAAAAATAATTTTTTCGAATTGCAGTGATCATTTTTTGGTAGCCCGGATGACGCACATAGTGGCTGGTGTGGAATTCATCCAGTATCAGATTTTTAATACTGCTCTGGTTTGGTACATATATCCTTTTTTTGTAGTATAACATCCCTGCATCATCCAAATGATATCCTTGCTGGCCTTTCTCACTGTCGGACTACTGTAATTGCTATTTTATTAGCTGGTATTCAGCATCATGCTCTGTTGTTTTCTTTATTATTTCCCAAAGAGAACTTTTCCAACCACTAAGGGAGATTTCGTACAAGTTTTGCACCTTTCGACTTAAGGCATCTGCCACTCGATTTTCCTATCCTTCCAAATGTTTAATATCGAAATCAAAGTCACTTAAAAAGTCCACCCACCCATCTTGCCTAGCATTTAAAGTGGGCTGGCTAAAATAATTGGTTAAACTATGATGGTCAGTCAGCAATAAAAACTTCCTTCCCATCAGGTAATGCCGCCAAATTTTTAAGGCATGTATGACAGCAGCCAACTCCAAATCATAAGCGGAATATTTATGTTCATTCTCTTTTAATTTTCTTGACTCATACACAATCACTTTACCTTCTTGCATTAGTATGCCCCCCAATCCTTCTTTGCTTGCATCAGTGCATACCACATAGTCCTTGTCAGGATCAGCTATACTCAAAATAGGTGCTGAAGTAAGCAGAGGCTTCAATTGCTCAAAGCTTCTCTGATAGTTTGAGGTCCATTGGAATGTTTTCCCCTTTTTCTGCAAGGAAGTGATAGGGAAAGCCACTTTGGAGAAACCCTCCACAAACCGTCTATAATACCCAGCTAATCCCATAAAGGACCGGATATCCGTTACATCCCTTGGTACAGGCCACTCCATTATGGCTTTTATCTTTTCTGAATCCACTGCAATCCCATCCTTGGTGATTACATGACCCAAGTACTCGATTTCTTCCTTAAAGAAATCACATTTACTAAACTTAGCGTATCATTGGTGCTCTCGAAGGGTCTGTAGCACCATTCTAAGGTGTTCCTGGTGCTCTTCGATGGTGCGGGAGTATATTAATATATCATCGATAAATATAAGCACAAATCTATCCAGATATTGGTGAAAAATGTTGTTCATTAAACACATGAAAGTTGCAGGAGCGTTGGTTAACCCGAAAGGAAGTACCACAAATTCATAATGATCGTACCTTGTTCTAAAAGCTATTTTAGCAATATCCTCTTCTTTAATTCGGATCTGGTGGTAACCTGATCGCAAATCAATCTTAGAGAACACAGTTGCACCTCTCACTTGGTCAAACAGTTCGTCAATCCGCGGTAAAGGATATTTATTTTTGATGGTCAGTTTATTCAACTGACGATAATCAATGCACATCCGAAGGGTTCCGTTTTTTTTCTTGACGAATAATACTGGGGCTCCCCAAGGAGACATGTTGGGTCGAATATAGTTTTTATCTAGTAATTCTTGTAGTTGCATTTTCAATTCTGTTAATTCGGGCACACTCATTCTGTAGGGTGCTCGTGATACTGAGGCTGCCCCGGTACCAACTTAATGGTAAAGTCTATATTCCTTTTTGGCGGTAGTCCGGGAATCTCTTCCGGAAATACATCTGCAAACTCTCGTATTATAGGAATATTATCTAAGGTAGTTGTTTTGTCCTTGGAATCCGCATAACCCACTTGAATAGCATAAATTTGGCACCCCTTTCGGATACATTTTGCTAGTTGGGTTGTGGTTATTAGTCGGACCTGCACTGGTCGCTTAATTCCTTGCATTTCTTTTCTAGCTCCATGCTGATCTTTATAATAAATAATCTTGGTTTTACAATCAACTAACGACCAGTGTCTTTCCAACCAATCCATACCAATTAGAATATCATATGAACCGAGAGGGAGTACGTTCAGATCGGCCATTACTGGTTGTCCAGCTATGGTGAAAGAACAGTCATTGATTTTTGCTGTTACTCGCCTCTTGGCTCCTGTAGCTAGTTGTACTAGCCATGGGTTTTTGAATTTAATAGGCTGCAATTTACAGCGTTCCACTACCTTTGGACTCACATAACTTAGTGTAGCCCCTGGGTCAATTAAAACAGCTATGGTAAGGTCTGAGATTTTACCTTCAAATTCGACCATGGTTGGTTGATATTTCGCCTGTCTATCATCCAGAGCTGCATTAATTCTTGGTATGCTACGTCCAACTTCGCTGACTATTGAGGCTTCATGGATTTGGGATAGCTGTTCCGTTCCCTTCCGCTATGGACAGTTTTTAACGTAGTGTGGTCCCCCACAACCCTAGCACTGTACCGGAGGTCTGGCTGCCCCTTCGCTATCCAATCTTGCATGCTATTCGCTGATCCTGGATTCATTGGCTGTCCTAAATTTGGATGCAGTTCTCAGTGTACTTATGCTATTTGGTCCTTTGCCATTTCCCTTGCCACTGTGATTTCCTTTATTATGGCCGATTGACTTGAAGCCCTTTTTCTCATTCCATTTTCTGCCAGCAGTCTCCCCTTTTTGTTTACTTTGTTGATAACAGATCCTGGATTTACGGATGGCTTCGTCCATCAATTTTGGATTATCAAACTCAATCCTCTCCCACATATACGGTGGCAGACTGCTAACAAATCATTGCACTTTTGCTTTTTCCTCTCTTATATGGGGCACATAGCGGAGCAAGGAGGTAAAACGGGTGATAAATTCATCCATAGTCTGCTGTCCTAACCGCAGATCATGGAATTCTCTTGCCTTTTCATCGTAGAAACATTCAGTTAAATATCTCTCGTTAAAGTACCTTTTGAAATTTTCCCAAGTAATTGTTTGCTCAGTCGCTCCCTTTACTATCTTGACTTCCTCCCACCATAGGGTGGCCTTTCCCTACAATTGAAAAATAGCCAACCGTGCTTTAAGGTTATGGTCATACTCATACAGCTGAAAATACTTATTCATGTTAATTAACCATGCTTCAGCTGCTTCTTCTTGTTCCCCATCAAAGTGTGGTGGCTTAATCTTGCGGAACTCTCCTTGCAACTCCATCTTTTGTCTTTTTGAAGTTTGTTGCTCAAATGCATTGTCAGAACGTTCCTCTTGTTCCTCTGATCTCTCAGGGGGTATGTGATGGTTCTGTTCTTCTCACATTCTCTGCTGCTTTGTGCTAGGATTAACTGGCGGCTAGTTTTGCCTGTCGGACAAACTATTTAAAATTCTTTCCTATTCCATTGTTAATCGTGCATTATCTTCTCGTAAACGAGCCATCTCATTCTTAAGCTCTTGCACTGTTTCCAAAATTGCCTGGTTTGTAACTATGGCTTCTTCCCCAAGCTGTACCCATAGCTCAGGGTTGTTTTCGGGACCATGTGCCCCCTGTCCCACCGCATATCTGCGAGATGTACTATCTGTCCTCCTCATACTGCAGTTCCTTGAACTTTTGGTCTTGTACTTGATCATGAAGTTAAATAACAACAATGAGAGAAACATTAGTATGCTATTAGCAACTAAATGATTAGATGTATTTTTTTTTTATCATTGATAACATTTCTGTATGCCACTGCTATTCATATTTTATTTTATTTTATTTTATTTTCCCAGAGGCCTCAGTTTTGTAACTGGGCTTTGATACCACATGTCACAACTCCTATTAGAATGAAATATTGGTAAAAAAAAAAATTAATTAATTTCACATTAATCGGCACAGTATAATTACCGTGCCCACATAATATGGTAAATGTTAGAGTCAAATCCGCTTTACGTTTAACCCTTGATTTGGTATGCAGATGCTAAGTACTAAAGTTATCACTGTGAGTACGCTGATGGTTTGATTTTTCCAAAAATGAGTTAATGTCAACTGCCCGAGGGCGTGACAGGTGGATCTCTCTCGAGGTTTACTTGCCCCATCTGTACTGGCACTCCCGGAGACTGCTGTTGACATTTAATACTCCCTGTAAGGAAGTTGATCCTCGGGATTCTGGAGGGAATCGACGGAGGGCATTCAATCTACTCCATCGAACGGCAGTAAGCATTTGTCGTGTTATACAAGGCAGCGTCCAAAGGGTTTAGGCTTCATTTGTTGCGTGCTCGCCTCCAGAGGGTTCTTCCGACTATGGCTCTGATGCATTCCCTCCGCAGGTGAGCTGCTACAGAGCTCTGCTTCGCCCATTCCGCTCGAAGGTGAACCGATGCAGGAACTTGTTCTTGCTATTCCGTTCGAAGGTGAGCTGATACAAAGGTTTATTTTGATTTGTTGTTTGCCCATTTTATTTACGGTGAGCTGATACAGAGGTTTATTTTGTTTGCCCATTTTGCTCAAAGGTGAGCCGAGGGTTTCGACAATGCTCAGCAACGCAGGTAACCTTATGTTTTTAATTCCCTTATGTTAATTCCTGAGATTGTTTACGGTAGTCATGGAAGGCTTAACTGGTTTCCTTGTGTGGTTGGCAGAGCTGGAGTCATTCGACGCCGAGGGTGGAAGGGTAATCGTCTCGGTTCATATATAATGATAACTACCCAGGTGAGTTCAACCGAACCCTTGCTACCCGGCTATTGATTGGCAGGATGCCGGTTCCACGGCTTAACCTTATTCATTTTATTGACAGGATTTAGTGATAGTTTCGGAGGATGCCACGTTTGTTTCTCGGCTGTGAGAGTCACCTATAGGCATTCTTAATGAGGCTTCTATCCTTGTAGAACTTAGATGAATGTATCACTGTGTATTTTTGTTTATTGAGGACAACAGTCCGGTGAATTATTTGAATGTAATGTATTCTCAGTATTGGCTATTTAACGGTTTAACTGGCCGAGAGTTATATGGATATCGTTGGTATGTTCTGTTACAAGGGTTTTGTTGTATTCCTCCGACCGGGTCCTAACTCGTCTTCATGTTCTTGTATGAAATCTTACTGTTAATATAAATTATGGTTGATACTTTCCTTCCGTGCTTCTTTGGTTCCACTGTAGGTGAGGAAATTCCGAGCCTGGGTCTCGAATCCTTAGGATAGTTCTATGGATTCAACCTAAAGGTCTCGGCATAGAGGTAGTTCTTCTATTTGAAAATATTTTCATTCATTAGTCGCACGGCTATTCTTCTGTTAAGAGATTTATGTATATTTGATTTGGTTGATGTATATATAATAGCGCGCAGTATTAAGAGCGTATAAGAACGATTCTTATTTAAAGGTTTTCATTACTTGAAATTTCTTTCATTCGGCACTCGATAATCTGCCATGACTGTAATTATTAAGAGTCGAGGTCATTTGGTTTGAACTATTACAGTTTTATGAATTAGTCCTTCAGGTTTTAAATGTTCCATTCATTACTTGAGTGAAAGGTGTCTGTGTATGCATATGCCGAATAATGATTATATTCAAGCTCTTGCAGTTTATTTAGACATTTCCGCCAACCATATTTGACTCAATGAGGTTCTACGGCGTTGTATAGACATTGTCCTGGCTTTATCTGTAATGCTATACCCTGATATTTTTGTTGAGTATTTATTTATCTGAAATGAAGTTTTACTACAGTTTTCTTTTCCTGACATACTCGGTCACAAAAGATTTTTACCCTGTTCTTTTCTATCATGGGTCTCTCGAGCTGTATAATTTGTTTATAATATTTTTCTCTCTTTTTTTTTGTTTATTTACGGTTTACTACTACCCAATTCACTATGGTCACCGCCTTATAAACATTTTTCTCTTCTTCTAATTTGTTTATAATATTTTTCTCTTTTTTTTTTTGTTTATTTACGGTTTACTACTACCCAATTCACTATGGTCACCGCCTTATAAACATTTTTCTCTTCTTCTAATTTGTTTATAATATTTTTCTCTTTTTTTTTTTGTTTATTTACGGTTTACTACTACCCAATTCACTATGGTCACCGCCTTATAAACATTTTTCTCTTCTTCTATGTAACCCACAGCCCTCCAGGTTTCCTTTCCTGGACCTTAAGGGGTGACAGGAGTCTTAGCGGACACCTGTAGATTCCTTAAGCATAAAAACCCTTACTCCTAGTCTAATTGGGGTTTTACCCTTAATCTTCCTAAACAGGGCCATAACTATTTCTTATACAGACTTCTGCTAAGTCCTTTTTTTTTAAAACAACAGTTTATCTATATACCTAATACCATTGTTGTGGTGCTTTTTAATGACACAATCTTTTGTGAACAAGATGGAATTCACAGTCATACTTACATGTACTTCCGCTCTCAACGTTTCCACACCTCTCCCAGGTTTGGGAAACTGTTTTCTTGCTTGTCTTTCCTCCCATCCATGAGACTTGTTAATAAAATCAAGTCTCCCCCCAAGCGTATTTGCCAGACCACTGTCTTCAGCAAATTTAGTGCACCATCTATGCCATGTTATCTGATCCCTACCAGACTTAA
>APFE031599844.1:51338-101307 GCA_000404065.3 Pinus taeda | reverse complement strand
TGCACTGCTGCATCCTGTACTGCTGCCCATGGTTTTGCCACTACCACTGCTGCATCTGTACGACAACTCCCTTTGCATCCATGTTGCTGCTGGTCCTTTCTCCCAACACTGCATCTACACTGCACCTCTTCTCATTATGCTGCATCGTGTAGCCCTCCGCTGCACTACAACTCAATTACTAAGAAGTAAATAATTGATCTCCCAATATGACCTCCTTATTGGGCTAGAGACACCCATTGATGTCGAAGCTCTCTCTGTTGCTGACAAGTGCTCCCTCTCTGACCTTTGCACTGCTGCAACAACTCCTTGTATCTCGCACCGTTGCACACCTCTCTGTGCCATCTTGCACTGGTGCAACACTCCTGTGCCTCTTACACTGCTGCAGCCTACTAGCCTCGTGCTGTCTCGGGACTCCTGCACTGTAGCTCCCTCTGCCACTCCATCCGCATCTGTCTCTACCCACCCAGCCAGTCCTGCTACTCCTCATCGGGGCTCTCTTAGCAAGGTCTAATCCAAGAGGTTGGATATCTCGAGGATTCTGCAAATAATCGCATGTAGTCTGCCTGACTACAGCTCGATGTCTCCCCACTTCCGCTCAAGTGGTACATGTGCACTCATGGCACAATCATCGTCTGTCAAAACTTCCTTCTCTGCGCGTGCTGGCGCTGCCTTAGTAAGACTCTCCCTTACTCTTCTTCCTTGGGCACTGGGTCACATAATGACCCATCTCCCCCCACTTGATCTTGGAGAGATCTTTCTTCTTCTGCTTCTCCTTCTTTCCCTCAAATTCTAGGGCCACATCCTCCTACTCCTTCTTGACCTTGATCCCTTTGTTGCTGCTACCTGTCTTTGACTGCTGTCTGATCTTTTCTTGACGAAGAGCTGCCCACATCTTGTCCTAAGGTAGGAGAGTCCCTCTGCCCAAGATGCTTTGGACAACCACTTCCCACTCTTCTGAGACAACATTCAGGGTTGTCCTCACCATAAGCCCCTGATCCGATGTCGCTCCTATAACAGCGAACTGATCTCAGATCTCATTCAGTCCTCCGAGGAAGAAGTCAATCAGTTGACCCTTCTTAATATGATACGACCTCATCTGGTTCTCGAACAACATTCTTATCTACACAGAAGTATGTTGGTACAGGTTCTTGAGAGCCTCCCATATCTCAACTGCCGTTTCCTTCTTGGCTATATGTGGTACCACATGATCCTTGACCCCGTCAAGGATAATGCACTTGGCCCTCGCCATTGTCTCTTCATACTTGTTGTTATCATTGGGGTCGACTGGGATAGCTATAATCTTCAAGGCAGAGTTCTTGACACGATTCCTGTCTAGCACTGATAAGATTCTGGCCTTTCAGATTGCAAAGTTCGATGCTCCGTCTAGTCTATCCTGGTCTCTTATCCCGTGCAGTGCCATGATGCTCCTCTACTTCCCTCCTGGAAGTTCTCTGTTCGACTCCTCTGGGTCTCTACTTTCCATCTAAAAGTTCTCTTCTGGACTCCCTCTGAGTCTTGATTTGCCTCCTGGAAATCCTTCTGTCATTTGTCGAGATGCCCCCTATCTGATTGTCTTGTGCAACTTCACTGTTGATCCGGGTTCCTCGGCTAGAAACCCTCAGTAACAACTCCTCTGGCCTTGCTTTGTCAGGTACTGTTCTGACTACAGTACCTCACCAGCTCCAATCTGCAATATTTTTGTAGCCTTCTAGACCCCAGCAATTGCCTCTCTGTGAATTGTGTCAGTCCTCTGGCCCTCTGCGTCACCCTGGATGGGTCCACGTCAGCACTGGGATGCCTTGTGTCAGCCTTCTGGCACTTTGCGTTAGCAACGCTGATCTGTCTGAGGCTCTGTGCAGTTTCTGACTTCTTCTGCGTGGCTCCGGCTGGCTCTACGTCACACTTTCTTGGCTTCTGCACTGTTAGAAACAACTTTTGTCACCTCGGGACAACTATTTTCTACTGCTATTGCTCCGCTCGGCTGATGTCTTTTAGTCCTCCTGTGATTTGCAATCATGCTCTGATACCACGTTGAAGTTTCTAAGTTTACTTAATTTATAAGCCCTTCATGCACTTTTTTGATTTATTCCTACCTATTTGTTAATTTTTCTTTAATAAGTTATTTACAAGGTAAATAGTGAAAATAAACACTAGTGCATGCTCAACATATTACAGATCAGCAAGTAAAAGAAACAAGAACAAACACACCACATGACACTATTATTTTTGGACCAATGTCCCCGAAAAAACCCAATGTGAGAAAACCGGTGTAGCTATCTGAGGGTTTTCTTATTAAGAAATATCAGAGTACAATCTAGGTGTCGAAACTGGCCTACCCAACAGAGAATTTCCTTAGCATCTATACTTCACAGTTTGAGAGAAATCTTCTGGCTGAAACCCCAGAAAATCCTTTCGGCAGCTCCTCAGCACAAAATTGCTCTACAACCCCAGCATCTGCCTAAACTAGACTGTGTCAGCCCCTCTCCGTCTCACACTGGCCTTGCATCAGCCTTTGTAGGCCTGCGTAAGCCCCAGGAGGCCTTGCGTCAGCTCTAGGAGCCTTTGTGTTAGCTGCTCTGGCCCATCTGGTGCTCTGCGCAACACTTGGCTGCCTCTGCGTGGCCCTGCGTGAGCCCTTGTTGGCTCTGCATCACCCTCTTTGGCGGTTGCGTTGTTTTCCCGACACAATCTCTGCCTTCTCTGTTTCTCTGTACTCAATGCCCCTCAACTGCTCCCCGGATCATTGATTCTATGTCTCTTAGCAAACCACGCTGTAGATAATAGAATGACTGATCATCTGGTGTATTCTCCAAGTGACCCTCAAGCCTCCTCTTATACTTTTCCTGTTGAAATATCAACGGCCGAGATTAAGTCCCTATTCAACGGCTAAGATTATATGTGGCTTGATCCATGTCTTTTGGACCATTCTAACATAGATTCATATTAATACACATTAATATTTTATTTTCCCTAAGTTTAGACTTAGGAACTCCATTAAAAATATTAATTATTTTAATATCTCCTGATTTGTCTGGAATTTTCCCAAACCCTTTCTGAGTATTGGAGATCTCATGTGCCCCAACCTCTCCACCAAATTTCGTGGCTAGAGCACATCCAATGCTACCCTAAATCAACACTTGCAAGCAAAACGATTTCAGACAGGTAGAAATGGCTTCAAGAGAACTTCGATCCGTAGACTTAAGTGTAGAGGAATGCAAAATTGATCTACGAATCTATTCGACTAAGTTTATGTCACAGTCCTAGGAACTTATGGCCTCGTCATAGGTATGGATTGGTTAGAATCTCATCAAGCTTGGGTAGACTTTTATGAGAAAACAATTCTTTACATAAATGATGAAGGGGAGATGATCCAAATCGAGGGCATTAAGAGAGAACTATCTCTATGCTTCATCTCAACAATGCAAATGAAGTGTTGTTTAAGAAAAGGCTGTAAGGTATATGCAGTCCAAGAAGTAAGTATAGAGAAAGGACCGTCCTTAGGACAATATCCGGTATTATCCAAATTTCGAGATGTATTTCCAAAGGAATTACCAGGTTTACCTTCCAAAAGAGAGTTGGATCTCACAATAGCCTTGAAACCTGGTATAAAACCAATTTCCAAAACACCTTACAGAATGATAGCTCTAGAACTTCAAGAATTACAAATTCAGTTAAAATAACTATTGGATATAGGACACATTCGACCAATATTTCACCTTCGGGTGCTCTTGTAATTTTTGTCAAGAAGAAAGATGGTTCCTTACGGTTGTGCATAGACTATCGAGACTTGAATCAAACTATAGTAAAGAATCAGTATCCAATGCCTCGAATTGATGACCTCTTCGACCAAATGAAAGGAGTTGCTATCTTTTCAAAAATTGATCTATGATTAGGCTATTATCAGCTAAGGATTAAGGAAAACGATATCTCTAAGACTGCATTCCGAATACGCTTTGGGCATTATGAGTTCATTGTGGTACCATTTGGGTTGACCAATGCACCAACAATATTCATGAACCTCATGAACAATGTTTTCCGCAAATATCTTGATCAATTTGTACAAGTTTTCTTAGATGATATTCTCATCTAGTCCAAAAATGAGAAAGAGCATGAAGAATATTTACGGATAGTATTATCTTGCCTCAGAGAACACTAGTTATATGGAAAGTTATCCAAGTGTTTCTTCTTTCAAAAAAAGATTCATTACTTGGGTCATATTATATCTGGTGAAGGGATCTCAGTAGATCCCGAGAAAGTAAAAGCAATCATGGAATGGTCGATACCGAAAAATGCGCATAAAGTATGAATCTTTATGGGTATCGCTGGTTACTACCAAAGATTTGTAGAAGGATTCTCCAAATTTGCAAAACCTATCACAAACCTCTAGCGTAAAAGAGTTAGGTATGAATGGACTAAAGAATGTCACAAAGCATTCTCAGAACTTAAAAGATTGTTGACTAGTGCACCAATCTTACGAGTACCTGATATGGAAAAATATTTTACTGTGTGTACTGATTCATCTAAGCAAGGATTATGTGTAGTATTAATGCAGGATAGAGGCGTAATAGCGTATGCTTCAAGAAAATTAAAGCCTCATGAAGAACTTTACACCATGCACAATTTAGAGTTAGTCGCCGTAGTGCTAGCCTTAAAGATATGGAGACATTATCTAGTATGGTGAAGCTTTATGCTCAAAAGCGACCATCAAAATTTACAATATTTGTTTACTCAAAGAGACTTAAATGTTAGGCAAAAACGATGGAGGGAATTTCAAAGTGAGTATGACTTTGGAATTTCATACATCAAAGGAAAAGAGAAGAGAACGTAGTGGCAGATGCTTTAAGCAGAAGACTTAAGATATTTTCCCTCATACCTATCAAAGTATAATTAAGGTAGCGAGTACTATAACATCTCGTAAGAGATAGCTGGTATTTAAAAGTAAGATCCAACTTTTATAGTAAAAAGTCAAAAGAACCTAAATTTGAGGGATATGAATTAGAAGATGATGGAATTTTGTGATTCCATGGAAGGATATACATTTCTGATAATGGGGATCTCCGCGACACCATTCTTAAGGAAGCCCACAGAGAAGTGTACTGTGCGCATTTCGGGGTAAAGAAAATATATGCTGATACAAAGAAACTCTTCTTTTGGATAGGCGTGAAATGCAATATCGTTCAATTCGTTGAAAATGTCTTGAATGTTAGCAAGTGAAAGCTAATCATTGTCACCTAGTAGGTCTTCTGCAATCTGACAACATTTGTATGACCAAATGGGAGATAATTTCTATGGATTTTATCGTCAAACTACCTCTTACTCCACAAAGGCATAATACCATTCTAGTTGTGGTGGATAAATTAATGAAAAGCGCCCATTTCAATCCCGTAAGAGACACTTACGAAGTTGCTGATGTAGCTCGAATATTCATAAATGAAATCATCAAATTTCATGGAGTACCTAAGAAGATTATATCAGATAGAGATTCATGATTTACTTCAAGATTATGGATTTGTATGCAATTAGCCTTAAGAACTCAATTAAATTCAAGTACATCTTATCATCTTGAGACTGATGGGAAAACAGAAAGGGTGAACCAAGTACTAGAAGATATGCTAAGGATGTACGTTATGGATCAACAATCACACTGGGAAAAGTACTTACCATTAGTCGAGTTTGCATACAATAACAGTTACCACAATTCAATTGGAATGCCTCCATTTGAAGCATTATACGACAGACCTTGCAGAACACCGTTAAGTTGGGACATGTTAGAAGATTGGGTGATAGTAGGGCCAAAATTAATTGAAGAAATGGAGGAACAAGTAAAACAAATTAGACAATGGTTAAAGGAGACACAGGATAGACAAAAGAGTTATGCTGATGCTCACAGGACAGATAAGAAGTTTTAAATAGGGAATCAGGTTTTCGTTTGCATCAAATCAAATAAAAACACTATCCGACTCGGAAAAGGGGCAAAGTTGTCACCTTGATTTATCAGACCATTTAAAGTCCTGGAAAAAGTTGGACCTGTCACCTATCATCTTGCACTGCCACCAGGTCACCTGCATAAAGTTCATAGTGTATTTCATGTATCTGTATTAAGACATTATATAGCCGACAAATCTTATAATCTTCAATGGAAGGTATAAGACAAGGGAACCATTTCGGTCGAACCATTACGTATACTGAAACAACTTAGGAATCGTCTGGTAGACCAAGTTAAAGTCCAGTGGGACAAGTATAGCCCTGGATCGACTACTTGGGAAGATACAGAGATCATATGTCAGACTTACCCCAACTTGTGTTAATTTTGAAAAACATAAGCCATATTTGTATATATTTACTTAAAACTATTTTGAGATAATCACATGTAAACATGAAAATTTTATGTCAGTAGAACAAGGTATATGTTATTTACTTAATTCTATTGTTACGTGGATACCGATATGAAATATGTTATTTAAATTAATATTGTTGAATTATGAATGCCAATATGAAGTTTAGTATTTGATTAACCTTGCGATGAAATCTAAGTTATGAATCATGTTATGAATCATGTTATGGATGAGAGAGCTATAATTTTATTTTAATTTTTCATACTGATATTATTGATGAGGTAGAAATAACAGAATGAGTACATTTTAATATGAAAGCTAATAACATGAGCTGGATATAACGAAGTACATTATACTATAGATAGTAATGTATATGAATTATACAATAACTGTTATTTAATTATAAATTGTTTTGAATATATTAATGCATATATTATAATGTATGGACAAGTGTTTTCATTGCAGATAACATCGTTATCAAATGACCACATGATGACAAAAGCTTCAAGAATAATTGAAACTCAATGAGATTCCATGATAGGTTGTTGACCCTGGCACCACTAGGACGGGTGGAAGTATTACCCATCATTTATCCTCCAAAACCTGGAGTCATGGGAGGACTGTGCGAATCACACTCCCCTAGACGTGTGATGATAACTATCAGATGCCTACTAGACAATTAGGTTGATATAGTCGATGATGACACCCTTAAGAGCCTATGAATGGTTAGATCAGTGTATTTGATGCCATGGCATATTCTAGTAGAGGACGGATAGGGAGGGAGCGAAAGTGATTATGAAGGATAGAATGATTCTAGAATAGCTTGGGAGCCCAGTTGAGGCAAGGAATGATTATTAAGTTTATAAAACTTTAAATGTTCAAAAAAAAATTCAATCTTGAAATGCACTCCTTACATGATCACACTAATCACTAAAGCAATTATTGATATATTATATAAACCCTAACTTCGGGACGAAGTTTTCCGAAGCAAGGAAGTATGTAATAACCCATTTCGATCTATAAATAAAAAAGCATTAACATGCATACGATGTATACATATGATAGCTACATATGCACACATCACATGTCTTGCACTAGTATAAGTATTAAATAATTAAGAAAAATGTTTAAATGAATAAAAACGAATAAACACCTAAATGATTGAGAAGAGAGTTATTACCTAAAACTCGACATTCAAAAGATACATATAAAACACTTAGTACTTATAAGGTGTTAAATAAAATTTATAATTCCAATCATTGTAATATAAAAATTAGTCACTATAAAGTTAAAAGTTAATTATTGTTAATATATGTATATATATAAGTTAAAGTTTTTGAAGCAATATCATGAATATTTGATAACTATTGAATTTGTTATTATAATTAATTTTTTTATAAAAGGTAAAATATTATTAAATTTTATCAAACATAAAATTATTAAAGTTTATAACATAACAATGACTTAAGAATTATATGCTTATCCTCACTTCACTCTACACGTAAGGTAATTTGCGAAATCAAATTTGAGAAGGGCGGTGATCGCCTAGGAGGGTTATTTATCCCAAGCATGCAGAGGTAGAGCAGAGGATTTTTGTTGGAAGAGGACGGGAATGAGAATTTATAGATCTAAGCCAGAGTTGGGATTCCATTATTCTTGAAGCTTTCGGGCACGGGGAATCGAAATACTCCAATTGGGAAGTATTTTGGAATTGAGTACCAAGGCTGTGCTTAGCTTGGCTGGGTGGTTTCAGTCATTTGGTAACAAGAGAAAAATTGGGAACGAGGACCGTCTGGGATCGACATCAAATTCAGAGAAAAAAAATAGCGAGATCAAGATTCGCGACAGAGCAAAGAGGCTGGTACTCAATAGAAAAATTGTTAAAATTGGGTATTTAACTTTACATATACTGGTATTTGTGAGTTAAATTCTAATTAAACTCTGTTAAATTCATTAAATTTAGGGTATTTTAGGGCCTTACAGGTGGTTTCTACTTCTAAAGGGGACAACATAGTCAAGGTATATCCTTCAAAAGGTGGTGGCACGTGACAAATAGGTGAATGAAATAGGGGATGAGAAGGGGTAGCCCTGGGTCACATATTGGGCTACAAGGGTAGCTAATAAGAGGGAAGGCAACACTTAGGTCTATAATGTGTATGCGGGAGCAATTGTGGTACATGAGGTTCCCTGACCTTGATTTTTCCACCCTTCTTTATATGTCTTTTTCCTTTTATGATTTTCTTTGATTAACTACTAGGGGCTCAAACGAGTAAGAGCATGATGTATAAGATATAGCAGTGAATATCCTCTTTTAAGGTGGGGTGGTTCATCGCTCACTAGGGGTTGGGACAATCATGGGTTCCTCTATGATGAAGGAGGCTCATAGAACCTGTAGAAACCAGGGTGATGGCCATGATGATGGTGTAGAGCTCATGTATTGGCTTTTGTCCACTTGCTAAATGTGTTTGTTTGGACCATCTTTTGCATTTTGTGGTACGTTTTCTTGTTGAATGTGGCCATATATGCTTTTATCTTTGTTTTTAGCTGCATCAACCTTTGGGCTTCATTCCAGGCCATGACCCAAGGTGTGGGCAAGGGGAAGGGGCATGCTAACCCTATGTGGACCCAGTGGAGGAATGTGGACCAAGGTGGGAGAAATAATGAATGGAAAGATGGTAATATAAACAGATAAGGAAGCGAGACCACGCAACCAAAATCGGGGTTTTCCATGAAATACTATCTCTAGAGCCAGATGGTCAGTAACAGAGATCCCACCAGACTAGAATCCAAGGTTAATACCTAAAAGGGGTCTAGAGGACAAGAGCACAGACCTAGCCCATTCTTTTTGCCGAATCCCCCCATTAATCCATGGTCAGAAGTGTCCATGATAAGAAAACTACACTACTCAATGCCCAAATGACAAGGCATACCTTTAGGTTCGGGAGGCTTGCCTTCAATCATACGATCATGGCAGATGGGTGAGGGACCACATGGCTGGCTCATGTAGCAAAGAAATGGCAGAATGAGCTAGGTTGTGGCTGCAAGGGGCCGTTAGCTGCCAGTTGAGGACCGTCATGGACAAAAACAAATCTCGTAGGGATATTACCAACAAAATGGTGGGTAGCAACTCTGATGTAACAATGTAGAGAATTAGAAGGATGAATGGGTCAGCAACTAGAGATTAAATTCAAATAAGAGGAAATGGTTTATGGAGTGAATGGGATGTGCAGAAAAGTTTGAGACAAGGTAATGAGGACAACAGTGCACAGAGAAGAACTGATGAGATGAACAAAGCCATCTTCTACTTCTCGTGCATGTCATGTAGATTTAAATAAGGAACAAAGTGGCCATTCCTGAGCACTATCAAGCATTGTGAAGCAATGAATAAGCATGGGAAGTCACGGTAAAGTGTTCAGGCGGACTAAGATTAAATTCTCAGTATAGAGGATTACACAGGGAGTCAGTGAAGAACGCAGAAGCCCATCCTTATGTTTAATGCCATGACAAAATTCAACGATCCGACAAAACAACAACATGAGGAACCATACATAGGTACATTCGGGCAGTGTGGAAACAGGCAGCAGAGAACATTGTGCAATGTGCAGGTTGCAGCCGAAGATCAAAACCATCGATTTCCATCGAGCAAAGTGGGGTGTAGAGTGTATTGTGACAATGTTGAGTAGTGTGCAGCTGTGAGTGTGTTTGTGAAACTAGCGCAAGAGCAGAACTGAGGATATGCAATTTTGAGTAGAGGATTGAGTGTTGCTATATGAGACCAAGGGATTCTGTGGAACAGTAGAGGACCAAGAGTAGAAATTGGTTCTGCAACCAAGTAGGTTGGTATTTTTCTGTATTTGTATGTGCCTCTGTTTTTTCAGTTTGAAAATTGTATGAAAAGTAGAACAGTGGTAAGAGTAAGTGGTGGCTTGCATTTAGAAGAGGTTGGTGCCTTTTGGCAAGTAGGTGCTTAATTTACATCATAAACAACAACAAATTGGTGGCTTTTTCCCTTTGGGTTTCCACGTGAAAACACCGGTGTCGATATGTGTGTGCTACTCATGTGATAGATTGTATGAAGTATGAACATATGAATGCTTAAGCTTGCTTCTCACTTTCTTTAGGAATGAATTCTCTCATGAGTAATAGAAAATAGAGGAAAGAACTAAAAGCATATTCAGTAAAAAGTTTTAAGAATCTCACTATTGCTAATTCACCCCACTCTCAGTAATTCCTTATTCCAACACTTTGACCAAAAATAATAACAATTAATGTAATAAATATGTCAATGATAAAAATTATATTTTATTACATTATGAAGACTAACACTAGTTACATTTTTCAACACCCTCTTAACTAGGGAGGTATTCATACTGACACAATAGGATACTCTCAAGTTGAAATATTCATATAATAAAGGTTTCAAATTGATAAGCATCAATGATGATTTCCATCATCATAGTCAACATTGTCAAAAACATCAAGGACTAGGAAAATATACTCTATCTCTCCACTAGATCAGAGCAAAATGCTAGGAGGCATAAATTTGGACACCATTTCCTCTCAAGGCATATACCCCACCCAGGCGTTCACCAAGTATGTCCTCACAAGAGCATTTCCTAATCCATTGTCACAATACTTGACACTAGGAAATGTTAGTCCTCATGACTATTCTTACCTTAGATCAATTTACTTGACTTACGATGGTTAGTCCTGGTCATAGTACAGAGCTTCAAAGACTATCAGTCCTAGATGCTTATCCAATCCACCATTCTCCCTACTTGTGTTTATGCACTAGGCTTACGGCTGTTAGTCCTGGTTATAGTATGTGACACATGGAGAATATGGTGTCCATCCTCACTCACGCTCAACCAGGGACGAGATATACACAAGCCCAAGCTTGTCTTGCAAATACTCAAGCTTCCTGTTAGGAAGAGACTACGTCAATAAATATGCTACCTGTTCGTTAGTGGAGATGTGCTACAGCTTTACGACTCCATCCTACACCATGCTTTGAATGTAGTGATGTTTGATAATGTGCTTTGTCCTTGCATCGAAAACCAGGTTCTCTGTTAGCTTTATGCATCTTTGGTGCCACAATATATAATGGTAGAATCCAAAGGTCCTTCAAATAGATCAACAAGCAACTTACGGAACCAAATTTCTTCTCGACTAACTTAACTAGATGACATATATTCAGCGTTAGTAGTACTCAACACAACCGAGTCTTGTTTTATGCTCATCCATGTAACCATAGCGGATCCCAAACAAAAAAATCCACTTGTTGTACTTTTCCATCTGCATCACTACCTTCCCAATCTGAATTTGTGTATCCCAATAACTGAATCTCATTTCCTGTAGCGTATCTTAAATGATGATGTATGGTCCCACAGAGATGTCTTAAGATGTTTTTAGTTGCTATCCAATGATCATGTCTATGCTCCATCTAAAACTAGCTAAGAGTGTCCACTACAAAACATATATCTAGTCAGGGGTTCACGTGGTACATCATAGAACCAATCAACTGTCGGTAAGTTTTAGGATCAACAAAACTTGAGTTTGAACTTCTTAGCTTCTTCAAATTAGTGATCATAGTGTTGTCATGGGTTTACTATCCATCATCCCAAATTTCTGTAGAATCTTGATCACATATTTTCCTTGACCAAGATAAATCTCACCAGGTTTCTGCCAAAGTTTGAGTCCCAGGTAATAGTGCATTAGTCCAAGATCTTTCATATCAAATTTAGTTGCTAGTTCCTTCTTGCATTGATGAATACGATGCTCCACACCTGTTATCAGTAAGTCATCCACATAAAGTGATATGATCACAGGCTCATTCTTTACTACCTTGATGTAAAGGTTCAAATCTGCAGCACATTTGACAAAACCAAGTCTTATTGGATAAGTATCCATTCTGGCATACCATGCTTTAGGGGTTTGTATTAAGCCATATAGAGCCTTCTCTAACCTACAAACATGAGTTTCTTTTCCATGTAGTTCAAATCCTTGAGGTTGCTCAATGTAGACTTCTTCATCAATTGTGCCATTTAGAAAAATTGTTTTCACATACATTTGATGTATATTCCATCCCATAGAAGATGCAATAGAGATGAGAGATCTAATTGTTGTGTATCTGGTTGTTGGTGCAAAAGTTTCATGATAATCAATTCCTTCTTGTTGAGAGAATCCTCTAGCCACAAATATTGCCTTGTACTCGTCAATACTCCCAGCAGCTGAATGTTTAATTTTGTACACCCATTTGGAAGTCACAATTGATTTGTCCTTTGTTCGAGGAACAATTTCTCAAACATCATTCTTCATTATTGATTGGTATTCTTCTAACATTGCATTCTTCCATACTTGATGTTCAACTGCCTTTTCGTAAGAGGAAGGTTCCGGTTCAATGAGTTTGGTCATATGTGTTGCATAACCTGAATATATTTTGGGTTTCGTGCTTTCTCTGAATGTTCCTTTTGCTGCTGCATGTCCTTCGACTTCTTGTAGAGTTGATCTTAACCAAGATGGTTTTTTTCGAGTTTATGGAATGATGACATGATGTAGAGGTTTGCTTGGTCCTTTTAGTTCTTCATGATGATCAATTGTAGGTTTTGGAGGATTGTCTTGCCTTGGACTCTCCTCATTGGGAAAGATAAGTCATTCTTCTTCATTAGAGTCAATGGAAATATCCTTAGACTTCTTGCATTCAATGCTTTAATCAAATGTGACATCACTGCTTAACAACATTCTTCCTTGATGTAGGTTACATATGCTTTGGATAAGGTGCTATAGCCAACAAAGATTCCTTTCATACTTGCAGGGTTCAATTTCTTCCTCTTGTCCTTGGGAATATGAATGTAGATAGGACATCCAAAAATTCCAAGTTGATTAACATTACGCTTCTTCTTTGTAAATGCTTCTTCTAGGGTCATGTTGTCAAGAATTCTATGAGGACTTCTATTTTGGATGTAAATTGTTGTCATAAAAGCTTCTCCCCATAAGAATATGGGAAGGTCTTGGTCACGTAGCACAACTCTTACACATTCTTCAATAGATTGGCTCTTTTATTCAATTACACCATTGTGTTGAGGTCGAGGATTGTTGGGGACTATTATCTCCCTCTTAATCCCAACTTCCTTGTGAAAGGCCACAAGTTATTTAGATGTATATTCCTCTGCATTATCTGATCTTAGGGTCTTGATCTTCTTTTTTGTTATATTCTCCACTTCTGCCTTGAACTCTTGAAACGTTTCGCATACTTCATTTTGTACTTCAAGAAATATATCCAAGTGTTTCTCGAATGATCATCAACAAATGTTACATAGTGTTGATGACCACTGAATATTTTTTTGACATGGGCCCACAAAAATCAGAGTGGATTAGGTCCAAGATTTCCTTGGATCTTGAGTCACTGCTAGGGAATGGTTTCTTTACATATTTTCCAAGGGCACACCCTTTACAAACTCCTTCATGTTCTTCCTTTAATTGGGGTATACCTGTAACCATTTGACTCAAGGATGGCAATATTTTGTAATGGAGATGGTCATACCTTCTATGCCATCACTCACAAGGATTGATGTCCAAATATACTAAAGCTTGAGGAGGAGGAGGTAGAATTCTATACAACCTCCCCTCACGAATCGCAATAGTCCTTGCGTTTTCTATACTGGATCCCTAGAACATAGAGGATGTTGTTGAGATGATTGTTCCCATCGGATTCCAGTTCTATGGAGTTAGATCCAATCCCTTTTACGAAATAGCTATTTTTGTCTCTAAGTTCGACTCTGTGAGAAGAGCTTCATTTAGATAAGGTATTGAGATGTCCATGTTGTCCATAGATTTTCACACATAGGAATGTGGGAAAAATCATCAACCCCACAAGGTGTGTTCTTTGTGGCAACGCTTAGAGAAGGGGCTGTCACTTGATCCCAATTTTCTCTGTTTAAGCTCCCTCCTAGCTTAAGCTAAGTAAGGGCGGTGGTCCCTAAGGAAGATTTTAAAAGATAACTTGACGGAGATAATAAGTACTAGGAGACTATTAATAAGGATATTACCATTTAATGTAACTTGAAATGAAGTTAGAGATTAATTTAGCAAGTACAAATGTTTATGAGCATATGAATATCAACAATATGGATTCAATCAATTTAACAAGATATCATGAAAGACAAATTGTGAGAGATCAACGCCTTTAATATAACTTGCAAAAAATATATGCTCAAAGAAAAATCACAATAGTTGTATTGAAACATGATTTCAAGATACAAGAATGGGAAGTTGTAAGACCAACATTAGTGAATCAAGATAAAAGATTATATACAACTTTAGGAAATGAGCAATATGATGAAAATGAAGCTTGCAAGAGAATGGAACCTGTACTTAAAGAAAGATTGCTCAAGTATGAGACAATGACAATTAATATGAGTAAGAAAATGAAATAGACAAGTACAAGAATATAAAGTATAATGCTTGCAACTGAATGAGATGCTCACAACCCAACTTGTATAATAATCAATTGTATGCAAGATGAGACAATGTTATTAGTGAGTGTGTGAAACAAGGTGTTCTTGGTAAATTTTGGTTAACTGCCTAATCTAAGGTTTGACTTCCCCTCAATTCCTTCAACTTGGTAAGGACTAGTAGGTAGTTGCAAGAAGGTTAGGATGAGGAAGCAATGGCTTCATTAACGATACCCACTTAAGACTTCAATACAACTTGCATGCCTTCGTTCCTATAAGGGACCTAGCCACGCAAAAGAACTGCTAGGTCACGCATTTGAACCATTCATCCAAACTCAAATTTATGGAAATTGAATGACAATTGAGGAAGGTTTTCCTAAATGTCTATCAACTAAGCTTATGCTTGGAGGTAAATTTTAGAGAATCTAAAAATGCAATTTAGATGTTAAATAAATACATTTGCTCCAATTGAGATGTAGATTTGGCAATTAAGAAAAAAATGCTTCAAGTATGGCATGTCTTATGAATATCAACTAGCAAAATACCATTTAACTTTAAATGCTCAATTAATTAATCAATGAAGTGTGTTGATGGCCAATAAAGCAAGTGTGAATTACTCAATGAAGCAAATGGCAATGAGATCAAAAAAAGTAAAGCTACTTCAATGGAAATGCCAATTAGATCAAAGCTAATTAAATTACTCAATAAAAATAAATGCAAGTTAGATCAAGTAGATGACAAGTGATTGAAACCACTTGCAAAATGAAATTAGATCTAGCAACTAAATGATGCAATGAACTAAGCTAGTAATGAAAAATGAATAAGTTAGTCACCACAATCCAAGAGTGTGATATTCCCACTTAGCAATATTGCTAAGGGAAATATCAATCTTGTCCAATTTTGTCTTATTGCATTTTTTGCACTTAGGAGATGTGGGTTCAGAGGTCTCACATGAATTTTGGGATTAATTGGGGGCCCAAACATTAGGAAGGAAGGGAAATATTGCAGCTCTAGTGGAGCGTGGGGTCCACCCCATGGAGAATTACGACCTACATGTGGAGGACACTCTAATTGGAGCGAAGTTGGTGGGGAAATTCGAGCTGGGCCCACATGGGCATCTTGGAGGTTCTTTGATAAATAGAGCAAGAGGCACTCGTTTTGGGCATTGCTTCATCTATCCAAAAATTGTGTCTCTGACATAGCATGCTTGAGCTGAAGCCAAGTCTGCAGTGTTGTTTAGCACACGAGTGTCTCCAAGCAAAGATCTCAACCTCTGCTTCGGTGGACTTTGAGTGCCAGCCCAAGGAGGGAGTCCTACCTATACCAGTTCATACCAACAGCAGGGAGTGCGAGTGTGTGGAGAGGATTGGTAGCAACAATACAGGGAATGCACAACTCTTGGAGGAGGCACACTTGGAGGTTGTGGAGTGAAGGGAGTTAGGGGCCAAAACATGAGGTGGAGTTCGGGGAAGTGTTGTGGAGGCTTTTCCAGCATTTTGGCGAAGCAACAAATGCAACATTTGCTATAGGTTACATCTTCTACTTGTGGAGGAGGGCCAAGCATTGGGGGGTCAATTTTGGAGCTTCAGAACTAGGACAAACCCTTTCGGGGTTTTTCTGGGATTATTGAGGAGAGGCCAAGATCAATTTGGCAGAATTTTCTGGGCAGATTTGAGGGGTCAAACACGGGCCCCAAATTAACCACTAGCTAGAGGAGCTAGGGGAAAATTGGGCCGAAATTCCAAGGTTAACATTTGGCCAATTCCTTCGTGGGTTTTTGTGGAGAGTCCAGGGTTAATTTCCTGGAATTTTCTAAGCATCCGAGGAGGCCCTAACAATAGTTCTTTGTAGCTAGCAACATATTTTCTGTGTAGTTTTAGCGCAGGGCCAGGAGAGAGCAACAACATATTTGAGAGGGATTGCTTATTGTTCATTTGGGCTTAGCTAGCTTTCCTTGAGCAAGCCCAGGTGCACTCTTTCCAGCACCACATTGTACCCTCTTATTTATTATTAAAATGGCTCAAACTAGCGCAGTTCATGGAGATTTTTGGTTGTTAAATGTGTTGTAAATTTTTGCATGTGTTTCTGCCATGTTTGCTTTATTTAACATTGTTTATTTCCTTTGGGAATATTACAAAGAGATCCTCCTTCCAGAGGAGGAGGTGGGATACCAAGGGGAAAAACTCCAAGCTCCCTCAAAGAAATGATTTATTTTATTAATATTACAAGTGAAACCCTCTTATAGGGAAAAGTGAGGGATTTAGATCTTTAAGGAGGGTTTACAAAAGATAAAGCTTTAAGAGAAAATACCCTTCCTTGATATATCAATATTACAAATGAGAAATGTTTACAATGATTATGGCACAATGTACAATGAAAAATTCTCCAAGAGAGAAATCAGTTTCTTCTCCAATGAAATTTACTCAAAGGGTAGAAATCCAAGTTTTCAAGAGAGAAGATGCATAAAGAGAGAGGGAATGGTCCTCTTCTTGTCCACAACCAAGGGAAAAAGGACCTCCAAAAATAAAATTCTTGATTTTCCCAAGCCTCAAATCGAAATCCCTTTAAAATCGTCTTCAAACCCTAGCCATCTAGCAGATCTGCACAAGGGATGAGGGAGAAAGTGGTGGATTGATCCACGAACAAGAGTAAGCTTTTGCTTCTAAAATATTTGTCTCCTTGAGCTTCAAGCTTTCACCTACAAAGTAAAGATTCTGTGAAATATCTCCAAGCCAAACCCTTCTCTTTCCTTTAGATTTGTGCAAGAATAAAAAGGAGATCCAAATATATACAAGAGGAATATGTGATTTATATACAAAATGGTTAGAATATATACATAAAATACAAGTGCTAACCTAAAGAATATGAAGACACCTTCACCTTTGGGTAAGCAAGAAACAAACTCTAAATAAGCTTAAATTATTCAGTAAAGTGCATTAATAGAGAAATAGATCTTTAAATTTATGATGTTCTCAAGCTATGGCAAGGAAACTCCCTTTAAAAATAATCATTTGATAATCCTTTGAGAGAAATCAATGTGGGTTCTTCCACTACTATCCCTTTCGAGTTGGTTTGTTCAATTGAAAACGTACCCAACACTCAAGATTTGATTCAGAAAATAGATCTCTACACACTTCCAAAAGATATTGCTAGATCCACAAGAGATTGAATAGCACAATGAAAAAGAATACTAGGTGTTCAACGGAAAACCCACTAGCACTCCTAGATCTAGAGTGTTTCTCTAATCCAAAAATTACACAAGGTAACTTGAATAAATTGATCCAAGAAATGTCATATAAATACGAACAAATTATATATCCAATCATGTTAGAGCATTGAGAGCAAATAAATCATAAAAAAATTACCATAGACGTAGAAGAATAACACCACAAAGCATGTGCCCCCAAAGTCTTGCTTTTATTAGCTCAGAAAAATCCCAATACAAAATTCTAGCAGTGCTTCGCTTAGCCAAGAGCTTGATAATACAGTTTGGTCCAATGAGAAGCCTAGAGCTCAATTTATAGAACAAAAATGACAGGAGGATCCCTCTCTAAGTGAAATGTCTAGATCCAAGCCAAAATTTTCATAGCCCTTGATTTCCCTTGTGCAGATCTTGAGGAAGATGAGCCATTTGGACTGGAGGAGTGGTGTGTTGAATAAAAAATTGATCCTGGAGTGGTTTTGACCACTTAAAAATATTCTTCCTCACTTTTCCTCGAAAAAATCTCATTCTAATCAACCAATTGGGACCATCTCTTTAGCAAAATCGATTTTCGTAGACCATTGAATTTCTCCCTTGGACCATCGAATTTTTTGAGCTTAATTTCCTTGATCAGTGGAGATTCCATCACTTTTTGACTTGACTCGCTTCTTGGGAAAGTCCACTTCATTTCTTTATCATTTTCACTTGGAGATAAAAAAAATTCTCTCATTTTTAATTTTTGGCTAATTATTTGCCAGTTATTTTTTTTCCAAAAAATGGAAAAAATGGGATTTGAGGGATAAAATTTAAATATACATTTTTTTACTCTCAAAGTGTTTCTAAATAGAAAGTTGAGGTTTTGAGGTCTAATTTTGAGTACTCATACCCCCCTACAACTTCTATAGACAACTCTTATTACAATTTACGTCAAATAATTATTAAAAATCTTGACCAGTGGGGAATTTTTAATAATTAAAAACTGACACTTCGAGTCAACCAAATTTTGTGAAACTTTAGAAGTGATCTAGTATGGTGATATACATTAATTCCAGACACTAGGACTCACCTAAGACTCTACTATCAAGACGCACTCTAACCTTGGGGTAATAATTGGGAGAAAAACTCGATTGCTTATAAGTGTTGAAAAAACACAAATAATGGGTTGAGGAAAAAAAAACTCCCTAGAGTGAAGTCACTTGCTAGTATAGTCCTAAGCTACCTAGGTCTTTTACATGACTCTTTTCTCATCATACTAGAATCATTTTTACAATATCCTCGCAAGGCTGCAGAATTTGAAATACACAATTGATGAACTCTAGAATTTTGACATGATTGGATGATGATGGAATGCTCTGAAATTTACTTTGGAGTCTTTGACATATCTTCAAATTAAATTTGAGTGGTTAACATCTGGCTCCACACGGGTTTTCCCCTATAGAGGGGTTTCAACCCTGGTTGAGTGCCTATATCTAGTGTCATTGATCATGTTTTGATTTGATGATTGCTTGATGAATAGAAGATAAAAGAACATAAAGAAAGTTAATAAGACAACAAGAATATCACAAGTAATTATCAACATAAGAAAATCTTTCTACCTGTCTGATTTTCTAACAAAACAAATGCCTTTCTTCGCTTTTGTTGACACCTAATCATGGGGATTGGGTGAACAATTGTAAAATAGGGTAAATAATAAATAATGGAAAAGGAAGAGTCATCGAGAGATGAAACTCAAGAGTCACTGTCTCATGTATATAATTATGAGCAATCTAAATGAATAAACAGATTTCATTTGAGGAGTTACCTCCTGCCTTGACATGGTATCAGAGCTAGTACCATTTTTGGCTTCCCTCTCTACTTTGTAACTCCCATTCTGCCTATTCTGCGTATGTTCTGCATCCTTTGCAGATTGACATCTCCGTCATATTCTTGTGCAATTTCATGCATTATTCAATGCACTGGAGGGATTTCAACTCTGCAATGAAAGGCCGAGGGAGCAGCATTTTCATTGACTGGTCTAATGATTCTTGGCATTCTCTAGCCATAAATTTCGTGGTGTGGTAGCTTTGCCCAACCTTCTCCTTCTGCCAGCGATGTTAGTACTGGAATGGGGGAGGATGCAGATAAGTTTTCAGTGAATTTTCTACCGCAACTGTTAATTTTTGGTGTGGTGTTATTTTTTTAGAACTACAAACGATTGGTAATTTTTTGTGTAGTTTAATAATTTAATTGCTCCAAGCAGAACTTGATGATTTATCCACAAGTTCTGCAACACTTTTATCCGATATACGTTGGCTCGGTCAATATACTCGGTTCATATACTTCGTTGTTGCACCACTCTCCCCACTGCGTTTGGTATCATAATACACTATGTTCATAATGCGCTTTGATACTGGCCTCCTTGCAATGCCATATCAGCCTCCTCTCATACTTGTCCAGCACGCTCCCACACCGTTGCTCCCACATTGTATAGCACGCTCCCACGTTGTCCAGCATGCTCCCACGCTATCCAGCACGCTCCCATGTCGTCCAACACCTCCCATACTCGAGTTTATTCCATACTCGCTCCCACCACCTTTTTAATGCTGTGTTTTATATATATCACTGTTTAAGATGGTTCATAATACACTTTGTTCATAATAACGCTATCAACAATAACATACTTTGTCCAGCATATATTTACGTTGTCCAGTTTTTTGTATATGCACAATTTTGTTGCCACTTCTCCCCGCAACATTACACAATTATGAAAGGGAGTTAACCGCCCGACAGTTGGCCTTCAATACCATTGGTCCACAGTGGGGCCTTTTTTCATCGGACTGTCCAAGTAATACCTCCCCAACATAACCCCTTCCCCATACATTCCTCATATATATTCCTCATTATTTTTTCCTAAGTTAAACAAAGTCTGCTACTAGAAGTGCAATTTTTTATAGTACACAGATTTTAAAATGCATTCATTGATATCTATTGTGGGAGTGGTTCTCAACGAGAAGGAGAACTATCCAGAATGGTCACGAAAAGTCAAACACACTCTCATTTTTAATGAGCTGTGGAAAGGAGCGTGTGTTAGTGAAAGAGACAAAGAACCAAAACAACCTACCTCAGACAAGGAATTCGCCATTTGGGAAAATAAGAACAACAAAGATTATGCCTTGATTGCAGCACCAATAAATAAAGAGGTGAGTTGCCATATTTCTCCATTTTCAAATGCTTTTGAAGCCTTACAAAAACTGAAGGAACTCTATGACTCACACTCTGCATTTGAAGTTGTTCAACTCATGATTAAATTGTTCAACCTTGAATTACAAAATGATGATATTCTTGCTCTTGCATCAGAAGTAAAATCTATTATGCATGATATCAAAGTCACTAATGTTGAACTGGACATTCCTCTGATAGCTTTTGTCAAGGAAATTTATCCCACTTACTCAAATTATCTTGAGTCATTGCAAGCAAATGGAAAACTCAAAAAAATTACCTTTGATTCCCTTGTGAATAAATTTGCTAAGAGAGAGAAAGCTTTTGGAAAGAAGATAGCTTCTTAGTCTTTTGAAGAGGCTGTGTTTCTTGCACATAGAGAGAAGAATCGTGCTCAAGATTCTTCTAGAGGAAGAGGTGGTCTACGAGGAAGAGGAAGAAAAGAATTTAGAGGCAGGGGGTGCTGTAAGAACCAAAACTGAAATGCAGGAAGCGTATAGAAATTTTATATTTTGTACTTACCTTGACTGCTATCTGATCCGGTGAAGTTGACGATGCTGTTACTGCTCTGCTCCAATTATCCGGGAGACCAATTCCACCCGGCCAGACTGAGCAGAGACTGGCTGCTCAATCCAGTAAGCTTCTCACAGAAGCTCACTGCTCACTGTCCCTCGTGCCCAGAACCTCAGACGGATTAAAGCTCTTCCAATGGCAGACCTCTCCCACTTGGTGAATCCCTCCTCCTGGTTTCTCACTTGGTTTCTCACTCCGTTCTTCCCCCACCTTCTCGGTTCAGACCTCCGGTATTTAACTGTGGGCTTGGCGGTGACCGACCTCCCACCTGCATCCACCGCCTTCCCTCCTTCCGACACGCCTTCCATGCATTTTGCGGCTCTCAGATATTTTTCCCCTGCTGTCTTATGTCTGCTCTTATGTATCTTGTTTGATTTATGCGCCCCTTATATAAGGGTGTTTTCTTTTATTTTTTTTTTTTTTTATTTTATTATAGGTTTTAAATTTTATAAAGTTTAATTTATATATTTTATAAAGTTTCAAATTTATGTTTATAAAGCTTAATCATATTTATTTTAAAGTTCAATTCATATTTGTTTTAAGGTTTATTATATCAGTTTTAATATAAAGTTAAAACTTTATGTTAGTGGATTAGTTTAGATGGGTTGTTACATACACTCCCCCTTCAGAAAACTTCGTCTCGAAGTTAGAGTTTTAGGTTTAAGGTTTTAATGGACACGTCTTTCCCTATCCAGGTTCCCAAGCTATTCTAAAATCCTCCTATCCTTCCTAATCTCTTATGCTCCCATCCTATCCGTCCTCTACTGGAGTTTTCCATGGCGTTAGTTTTACTGTCCTAACCATTCATAAACTCTAAGGTGATAGCGTCGGTTATACTGACCTGATTCCCAATAGGCATCCGGCAGTCATCATCACACGTCTAGGGGAGCGTGATTTACACAGGCCTTCCATGACTCCAGGATTCAGAGGATAAACGGTGGGCAACACCTCCACCCCTCATAGTAGAATTAGGGCTAATACCCTATCATAGAATCACTTTGAGCTTTAATTGTTTTGAGGTTCTGTCATCACGTGGTCATCCTGGTAACTGTCTATTACCTGCAATCATACACTTATTTATGCATTCGTAAAATGTGCATCAGCATATTCAAAATAACTCACGTATTATTCACTTACAAATTCATCTATTATACTACAGTACAACATATTTTGCCATATTCCATGCATGTCTTTTTGACTTTTTATCTAGAATGTATTCACTTCGTGATTTCTATCCATCGATCATATTAACATGTATAAATAAATCAGATCTATAATATCTTAATTTCTTTCAGAAGTAAAATCATTCAACTGTCTTAACTTTACTTTGACAACTATAATTTAGTAAAACAAACCACATATATTGTTTTGGTATCCATGTACTAGCAGGAATTAAACATATATTATGCCACAAAATTTCACGTTTATCTATAATCATTCAAAATGTTTCTGAGTCTCTGATTGTAGTGAAGTAAATATATACTAAACATGTTTAAAGTTCTTCAAAATGGACATAGATTAGGGTATCTCTGACATATGTCCTCTGTATTTTCCCAAGTTGCTGATCCAAGACTATACTTGTCCCATTGGACCTTAACTTGGTCCACCAAGCGGTTCCTCAGCTGTCGAACTCTACGTTCCAGTATACGTAACGGTTCTACCGTTATGACTCCCTCGTCCGATACGTGCAATTCCTTCCATTGAAGGTTATGAGATAGATCAGCTATATAATGTCTTAATACAGGAACATGAAATACATTATGAATTCTATGCAGGTGAGGTGGCAGGGCAAGACGATAGGCAACAAGTCCCACTCTTTCCATGACTTTAAATGGCCCAATAAATCGTGGTGATAACTTTGTGCCTTTTCTGAATTGAATAGTACTTTTATTTGGCTTGATGCGGATAAAAACTTGATCCCCTAGTTCATACCTCCTATCAGTTCTGTGAGCATCAGCATAACTCTTCTGTCTATCCTGAGCTTCCTTTAATCGCTGTCTAATTTGTCTTACCTGCGCTTCCATTTCATGGATTAATTATGGTCCTATTATCACTCGATCTTCTAACCTGTCACAACTTAACGGTGTTCTGCAAGGTCGGTCGTATAAGGCTTCAAATGGAGGCATCCCAATCGAGCTGTGGTAACTGTTGTTGTATGCGAATTCGACTAAGGGTAAATACTTTTCCCAGTGTGATTGCTGATCCATCACATACATTCGCAACATGTCTTCAAGTACTTGATTTACTCTTTCAGTTTGCCCATCAGTCTCAGGATGGTAAGCAGTGCTTAAATTTAGCTGAGTACCTAAGGTTGTTTGCATACAAGTCCAGAATCTAGAAGTGAATCGTGAATCTCTATCGGATATAATCTTTTTAGGTACTCCATGAACTCTGATAATTTCATTTATGAATACTCGAGCTACATCAGCAACATCGTAAGTATCTCTTATGGGAATGAAATGGCCGATTTTTGTTAATTTATCCACCACTACCAAAATGGCATTGTGTCTTTGAGAAGTAAGAGGTAGTCCAGTGATAAAATCCATAGAAATGGTCTCCCATTTAGACATAGGAATGTCGTGGGGTTGTAAGAGGCCTGCTGGGTGACAATGATCTGCCTTTACTTGCTGACATTCCAGACATTTTGCAACAAATTTAGTGATATCGTGCTTCATACCTGACCAAATGAAGAGTTTCTTGGTGTCCGCATACATTTTCCCTACTCTAGGATGAGCACAATATACTGCTCTATGGGCTTCCCCAAGAATGGTATCTCGAAGATCTTTGTCATCAGGAATATACATCCTTCCATGGAATCATAAGATTCCGTCGTTTCCTAGTTCATATCCCTCGAACTTCGATTCTTTTGCCCTTTTTCCCTCAAAACTTGCTCTCACTTTTAAATACCAGCTATCTTTTATAAGATGATCCAGTACTCGTTGTCTTAAGTCTACTTTAATGGGTATGAGAGAAAATATCCTAGGTCTTCTGCTTAAAGCATCTGCTACTACATTTTCTTTTCCCTTAATGTATGATATCCCGAAGTCATATTCACTTAGAAATTCACTCCATCGCCTTTGTCTGGCATTTAAGTCTCTTTGGGTGAACAAATATTATAGACTTTGATGGTCGCTTTTAAGTGTAAAACTTCGTCCCACCAGAGAGTGTCTCCAAATCTTTAAAGCTAGCACTACAGCGACTAATTCTAAATCGTGAGTAGCATAGAGTTCTTCATGAGGTTTTAACTTTCTGAAAGCATATGCTATTACTCCTCTATCCTGCATCAACACTGCACCCAATCCCTGTTTGGATGCACATATTGTAAAATCTTTGCCCATGTCAGGGACTCTTAGTATCGGTGCACTGGTGAGTAGTCTTTTGAGTTCAGAGAATGCTTTTCTACATTCCTCGGTCCATTCATACTTAACACCTTTCCGCTGAAGGGTGGTAATTGGCTTTGCGATTTTGGAGAACCCCTCCACAAATCTTCGGTAATAACCAGCTAAACCCATAAAGCTTCGTATCTCATGAGCATTTTTCGGTATTGGCCAATCCATGATCGCTTTTACCTTCTCAGGATCTACTGAAATCCCTTCCCCTGATATGATGTGTCCCAAATAATGAATCATTTCCTGAAAGAATGAACACTTGGATAGTTTTCCAAACAACTAGCGTTCTCTAAGATAGGACAATACTATCCACAAATGATCTTCATACTCTTTTTTATTCTTGGAATAGATGAGAATATCATCTAAAAAGACTTGCACAAATTGATCGAGATAGTTACAGAAAACACTGTTCATAAGATTCATGAATATGGCTGGCGCATTTGTTAACCCAAATGGTACCATAGTAAATTCATAATGTCCAAAACGTGTCCGGAATGCAGTGTTGGAAATATCATTTTCAGAAATCCTTAGCTAATGATAGCCTGATCGAAGATCAATTTTGGAAAAGATAGGAGCTCCTTTCATTTGATCGAAAAGATCGTCGATTCGAGGCATAGGGTATTGATTCTTTACTGTAGCTCGATTCAAGTCTCGATAATCTATGCATAATCTTAAAGATCCATCTTTCTTCCTTCACAAAATTACAGGATGGCCCAAGGTGATGTACTGGGCCGAATATGCCCTATATCTAGTAGTTCCTTCAATTGAATTTGGAGTTTCTGAAGTTCTGGAGCTGTCATTCTATAAGGTGTTTTAGAGATCGGTTGGGTACTTGGTTTTAATTCAATAGTGAGATCCAATTCTCTTACCGGGGGTAATCCAGGTAGTTCTTTTGGGAATACATCCGGGAATTCAGCTAACACCGGATATTGTCAAGGGATGGCCCTTTTCCTGGGCTTACTTCTTGAATTACATAATCCTGACAACCTTTCCTTAAACAACGCTTCATCTTCATTGCTGAAATGTAGCGTAAAGAGACTTCTCTCTTGATTCCTTGAATTTGGATTACTTCTCCTTCATCATTAATGCCTAGAATCCTTTTCCCATAACAGTCTACCCAAGCTTGGTGAGCTTCTAGCCAATCCATACCTATGATAAGATCATACGTTCCTAATGCTGTGACATAACCTTTCAGTTTAGTCGAACAGACCCCTAGGTCAATTTTGCATTGATCCACACTCAAGCCCATGGTTTGGAGTTCTCCTGAGGCCATTTCCACTTGATGGAAATCATTTTGTCTACGAGTTGCCAACCCACATTTGTTTAATGCATATGATGAAATGAAACTATCTGTGGCACCAGTATCAAATAAGATTTTGAGTTTCATACCATTGATAGTACCTGAAGATTCCACTACAGTGGATTGATGTGCTGCTTGGTCGTGGTCGACCACTGCATGAATTCTATGATTACCTCAATTGTTTGATATCGGTTCCTTTCCAGTCCTATGCAATATATTCAACGAAGCTTCTGGGCAGTCACGTTGAAAGTGCGGTCCACCACATCCCCAACAATTAAGTTGTGCTGATCCTCTTGAGTCAGGGCGTGAATTCCTAGAGAACGAGCTTCGTCCTTTCGTGTTGATTCCCCTCGAATTTCTTCCTCCACTAGCGGTCCTTTGAGATGCCCATGCACTGGTGTTTGATGATCCTGCGGCTATATTGTTTACTGCCATGGGAGCTCTCGTCCCTATATTTCTTGGGGTAAACTTGTTACCGTAAGGTGGCCTCAAGCTACCTCCTCTGAAGAAGTTCCGGGGAGCCTTTCCTGGAAATCCTGATTGTAAAGGTCCTGCTGGCCCCATATATTTTTTGATTCCTAGGTGCTCTTCAGCATAGCGACCACATTCAACTGCCTCAGCTACTGATGACGGTTTCCACATGCTTACCAATGCTCTAATGCGAGGGTTTAACCCAAATATGAAGCGTTCAACTTGACGTTCATTAGAGTCTAAGTAGTGAATGTATTTTACAAGCTCCATAAACCTTATCTTGTACTCTTCCACTGTTTTATTCCCTTGAATTAATGTATGAAAGGCTCTGGCTTGCTGTTGTTGAAAGTATGGAGGTAAATACTTTGCACAGAACCTTTCCTCAAATAGTTCCCAAGGGACATTATCTGATTTAAGGTGCAGCTGCTTTTGCAAGTTTCCCCACCAAATCAAGGCACTTTCCTTTAGTTGAAACACGACAATTTTTGTTTTGCCGAAGAAGAATATTCTCTTAGCCTAAAGCATCTGTTCATTCCTTCCAACCATGCTTCAGCGCGTTCACCTGCTCGACCACCTGAGAATTCTGGGAGTCTGATTTTCTGAAGCTCCCGAGAAATGTCTTCTTTCGATCTTCTGGGCTCAAAATTCTTTGGTTCTGCTGAACTGGTAGCCAAATGTTGAAATTTCTTTTTGGTTTTAGCCTTAGTGGATTCTTTTAATGTCTCCAATAAGGCTTCCAAGGAGTTCATTATCACAGTCAACTCTGGCGCTGGGGCGTTTGATGTTGATAATGGTCTTGGTGGTGACGATGGTGATGGTGGTGATGATGGTGATGGTGGTGGCGATGGGGACGATGATGGCGACGGTGACGGCCTTAATGGTGGTGATGCTGCCCGCTCATGTCGTCGCCGCTCACAAGTCCTTACCATTGTAATGGTTCCTGAACATATCACAAAATTTTATAAAAATTTGAGGTAGGCAGTTGAATTTTAACATATAGTTTCTTTTGCAACATCACATTCATAAATGGGTATAGTTTTGCTATTTTTATCTGCTAGGCAGATCTCACTGGTACCAAGGTCAAGGAGGGTGGTCTCGCGACCTCTTTGTCCTAATGCAGGGTATTCTATCCTAATATGAAGAATGCAATAGTGTATGGTCATTAGCTCCTAAGGTAAAACATCTAAGAAGGTCATACATATTTATTAAATAACCCTGAGTATATTGACAATGATGGTAAAAATGAGAATCCAACAAAGACATCATGTTTTGATTACTATTACCAGTTGTGGTAGACAAATTATCTGATGCGAATGATTGAGTAGATTCTTTTATCTTCATTAGTTAAGAGGTCTACTGTCTATGTGACTAAAATAATGTATGACTAAGTTTGTGATTTTCTTAATATCACATATATTTTACTTATTAATTCCTTTTATGACACGGTGTAGTATTTAATATTTACTAAGTCTTCTTGTACTCCAGAAGATGAATTAATAATACTAGGGTACTTTATGCATGGTTCTTCAAAAGTTGCATACTGAGAGACACATCAAAGGAAGAAACTGTAAAATATGTGTTTTGGAACTGCATAATTTCTTGAACTTATTGGGTATGGGTCTCTCAAATTCTACCCTTCTTAGTTGTTCCTTTCAACTGGAAATTGGCAATTCTAGGAGGCTATGAATGATCAAACAACATAACAGGGAACCTATCAAGTTAGAATTGATTACTGCCAAGGAACACAAAAAGGAACCTGTTAGAAGTGTTAACTTTCCTTCGGAAGGGGTGTATAACAATTTGTAATGATGACTAGTCTAATGCTTGACTTGGACAGTTGACTGTATTTAAAGTTGATCTGGCAGAACAGATTACAACCACAATATATGTGTATAGGAAAGATGTAGACTCTGTCCAGACCAGTGCTAATGTGAATGCATTGGCTCTGCTCACGAAAGATGGGGGGGAGAGTTATTTGCAGTATTTAAACAAGGCAACTGATGGTCTTGCAGATTGCTGATGTAACCATTCTTTTACTATAATACAAAATAGCTTTCGAGACAGCGGTTTGTATAGCTAAGGCAGACACACTTGCTCTCCTTCCCTATGATAGAAGAGGGGACAAATAGCAATATTGTCTATTTAACTGATGGCTTGCAGATGTAATGCTATTTTTACTAGTAATATAAGTGGTTCATAAGGCTGGACCACGAGAGAAGTAGTGTTCAAGCAATCACTTTCCTAGTAACCAGGAAAGGAAAGGAAAAGAAAAAAAATCTTGCCACTTGATTCAATGATAATAAATCACATTTTATAAAAGGAACATGCCTTCTCATCTAGGAAGAATGTTAAAGACAAAATAACGTCCACTGACATGAAATCATTTGTACATTTATGGTAACCATCGAAGAAAGCATCACACAAATTCCAGTCTTCAATAATGTGGCGTAGAACTTTGGTGGCTTCAACCAAGCTCATATACATCAAAAAATATCAAGGATATCATGAGAAATGCTGTTAGATGCAAAATTGTCACAACAGATTATTGGAGAAGACTTTTGTGACATGACAAGCAATCATGTAGTAAGAGGATGTTGACAATGCTTGCTAGAAAGATTAAAGTAGATCTCCAGGACAAATATGACATACCTGCCTCTATGAAGCAACAAGGGCAATAAATGTTTGAACATGTGAAGTGCCTCATAAATATTGTCCAGTATAAGAGAGCAACCATTCTACATGCAATGTCATTTAAATGTGTTGGCACACTTCTTTATTATATGATGCTGAACTGAAGGAGGAATGTCAATAGCAAAGATTCAAGTGAGAGTATTGTAATAGGAATAACCAGACCTATATAGCCAATTTTTTAAAGGATAAAAACAAAGAATGAGCTAAAAAGTAAAGAGAGGTTTGACACAGTAAAAGATGCATAGCATGTCAGAGACGAACTGTTATTCTGTAGTGCTAGCAACACCAGATACACATTCGGAGTCCACAAAAAGGTGAATACCCAATGACAAAGGGAAATTTTCACTTCTCATCCAAGCTACAGATCAATTGGAGTGCTGGAGTACATATGGGAAAGTTGGAATCAATGACCCTATAATTAAGGTTCAATTTTCAATGAGACCACAAAGCACATTGAGAAAACCAGAAGCAGTTTTCCTGCAAACAATCTGTAAGAGTAAAAGTAAAAAGACTGTATTCCCATTCATTTCCTCCGACCACCTAAGCATTTTATGAGACCAAAATATGTTTATGACTGGAATGGAAACAATGAAGAAAAAACAAACTATCATCCAACAAAAATAAAAATAATTCCACCAGCAACAAAAGTCAGGATCTGATAATAGACAAGGGCAACATAATGATATTATATTACCATCCCAGAATTCAAAATTAAACATTAAGCAGGATTGGATGCGACCCATTTTGTTTCATTCACAATCTCATTCCTTACTTTTCTATCTCAAAAAATTCTATTTCTGAGACTTCTCTGCCTTGAAATTGCTTCAACTTTTATAAAGGATGTATGGTAGAAATTTGAAAGTAAACCTTGAAAGATATTAAAAGTCTCTGACAGCAAATAGATGTCAGAAACTCGAAGAAGCAATTTATAAAAGTAACCCAATTGCAAAATCAAACCTTTCGAGGTTGAGCAACCATTTTCACATTTGAAAATTCCTCCTCGATATCACCTTGTGCATCATCCCAGTTAGGCTCAAACCCATCCTCATTGCCCCATGTACCTGATGGTTCAAAACTGTTGCTATTTTCAATAGAATTGTCTGAAACAAAGAGGATAAAGTAGTTCTCAGTATAATGTCAAGACTCAAGACTCTGATTAATTAAATTATAATAGACCAAGTACTGTAAGATTTCCATGAGAGGTAGCATCATAAAAGCAGATAATGCCCAAACTAATCAGAAAATAAAATATAAAAAGACAACACTTACCAGATATTTTTCTTCCATGCCTCCCAATACACTGCAAACACAAAACATAATAAGATGAATGTAGAACATAAATGTGGGTTCATTAATAGTGAAAACAGAAATTTGTATCGTGGTAATGTAGCATAGAATGCGAGGATGAAAAAAAGGTCCCCTTTTATGGGGAAAATAAATGAAAAATAAGGCTCTAGCATAAACTAAAAACTAACAAATTTCAACTAACTTTTAGGCCTTATTCTACATGCTGTCCACCCCCTGCTGTTTCAAATATACAGATTTGGAACAACTGTAAGCAAGCACCCTTAAGATCGATGCATCACCAAGTCCACATTTTTTATATGAATGAGGAAATCAATATTTTTTCTAGTTTTGCTTTGTTTAATATTTTATTGGTTTCATCCCCTACAACAGCCCCTGGGATTTTGCCCTCCCCTCTCCCATTGCAGAAACTCATCCCCAGGTCCTCCCATATCCCCATTCCCATTCTTTGAAATTCACTGATTCACTGCAACATAGCATAATGGTATGCTCAATCATAAGTGCAATATACAAGACTAAAATTCAGCAATAGTACTCCAAGGAAAATGTGTTTACCATAACAGAAGGCAGTAAGAACAGCTTTACAAGCCCCTCTGGTTGGTAGTGACAGTCTTCTGGAAGAGTAGTTTTCCCGGAGGAGCTACTCTGAGGCAATAACAATGACCGCTGATTTTTGGGTGGAGCAAAGGCAGAACCAGTCTCAGTGTCAGGACGATTCAAAAAATCAATTGAAAATGGTTCCCTTTTTCTTCTCTTTAGTTTATTGTCATTTGAAGATGCTTCATTCCCAACATCTGAACTTTGTTGTACATCTGCATAATATCGCATGCACAACCATCAGAGGTTCCTATTCAGAGAAACTGATTAAATTAAATGATGGTTGCAGTAAGAAAGATCCATAAGGACTTAAGACATCCACCTTTAACTCTCCGATACTTCCAATGATCAGGACCAGCCCAAGCATTTGATCTGGATGACACCCCCATCCCTAAAAACAAGTAATCAATTGTTTTTTCACTTAATAAATCTTTATTGTACTCCAACTCTAATTCACCATAACCCATCTCCTGAAAACAAAACACGATTTCAATAAGGTATTATGAAATCAGACACGATATCAAAAATACTATCCAGATATAAATACTAAAAACAGAAGTGGTGACTTAGTTTCTATTATTATAAATGACACACAAACCTCATTGTCAAGCCACTCTGAAGTAACAGCACCACCAGAAACAGAGTCCAGGCTATTCAAGCCATCATCCTTCAGAACTCCACCATTGCCATTGCATTCAAAGTCCTGAGTGCTTACATCAAAAGCTTCATCCATTCCAACTTCTTCATCAAGGCTGTCTTGGTTATCAAGAGAAGAATCAAGTGTCTCATCTTCATTTTGCATTGTGAGAATGGCCTCAGCTGAATTCCGGTAAGGATCATCAAACAATCCTAGAATTTCCTTGAGGGTCGGTGAGATCTCCCTTTTAGTTTGTAAATCCATCACCATTTGCTCAATACAATCTGCATCACAAAAAAGGTCAGGTGCCATTTACAAAATTGGGATAAGAAAAGTAAAAAACAATCTTTTGGCAGCACTGCTGGGCAGGTAGCAGTGCAGGCAATAGTATACCTTTTATGAAAGAGATGTTAATTGTCTCAAAACTCTCTTTGTTTTGTGTAAATCCAGATTTTATACTTTTCCCTGGAATGTCCCAGGAGTCAAACACTATCCGGCAATCATTGTAAACACCAAGGGTGTTGAGAAGAAGACCCTTGGCCCCTCCCTCGTCAAATTGTGCAGAGGTTTGATGATACAGAGGATCTACCGTAAAAGCAACTGTAGAGAATAAAAGCTAATGCAACATAAGCATTAAATATGACAAGATTTCCACATAAAAGTTTCAAAATCCTAATATTATGAAGGAAATAGAATTACCCATCCCTCCGTGCTAAGAAATTAAAATATTACCATCAAACTTCTTTACATTCAATGACTCAAAAGAAGGTTCCAAAGTACTCGAGGGATCTGATATCTGCAAAATAGATTGCAAAAAGATCATGTCATGTATAATTTTCTGCCCCTTCAAGAATTTCTAGTTATTAACAGTTTTTGACAGACCTTTTGGAAATTCTTCTTCCCATCACTTTGATCTTCATCTGTCACTCCATTTTCACCCTCTTCACCATTTCCTGGAAATCATTATTAAGTATTGAGTCAGTGGATGGATGCCCGAGATACCAGCTCATAATTTACTGGCAAGTTATTCTGATATAAACTACAAGATATGTCAAAGTCACACCAATGCAATTAATCCTAGATGATATTATTCGTAAAGCCATTTTGAAATAAAATGTTATTGGCCTCTTCATATCTCAAAAAACACGGTTTATAGCAATTTGACACTAGCCTAGGCATCTGCATATTTAATGTACCAGAGAGTGGTACAGAGAATGATTGAAGCTGATTATCTTCTCTTGTCTAGCATGCTTGAACCACAATTTTTTTTCAAGTTCTAAACTTAGATATACATCGGTAATTTTATTATCACTTTAATTGAAGTTTTCAATTGGGATCTATTACATGGTATCAAAGAAGCAATGTCTTTATTCTAGCTATTAGTACTATTACCACTTCAACAACTATTACCAACATTTAAAAAAAAACGGCAAATTTACTCTCCAAACAGCTCCAGAGCAGGGAACCTTTGACACATCCAGCTACCTCTCAGTCCCATAGGAATGCCCAAAGACCTATTCAGAGTTTCTTCTTTCCGACCTTGAATGCTAGGAGTATCCCTCGCTCATACGTTCCCCCGGGATCATATGATCAGATCCACTGCTGAGCCCAGGGGACTTAGACAACAAACCTGTACCCAGCTTCACCTCCCTTTCCACAAGTGATTAGATGTAGGAGCCCCTGACACCTCCAGCGCCAATGCTAGACCTTACCATCTCACTAACTCATTCCTTTTTAGCAGGCCATTGTGCTGCAGACTATTGAGTATTTTGTATTATACAACAGTCTCTTATATACGTGTCGTAGCAGCACTACCACTGGTTTCTTTCTCTCTATATGTTATTTTAGCATTTTTTTAAGGAGATGCACTTGCACTCCCACATTGTAGTCATACTGAATGTACTCTTCTTCAGTTCCATTGACCTACTTTTGTGGTCATCAGTTGGACATTGATAAATTTACTTACTCACTCACTCACTCTTAAGCACCTGGAAAACCACACCTAGAATGAACATATAAGTACAAGAATAATTGATAAAAAAAATGGAACAGGGGAGAACAGAACTGAAGACAATATATGCAAAGATCTCAAGGAAAGGGAATAAAATGTATTGCCTAAATACTACTGCTCAGCAGACAAGCACAGGACACACCTCACCTGCCAACAAACGAAGTCCAGATGAAACCACCTCTCACAAAGCAAACACCAATTTAGTATATTGACTAAAATGATAAGTATCAATAATTAATGAGGCAACACGTTTGATGCCTTCGATACATTCCTTTTGTGTTTGACTTAAATTAGCCAATTGAGATAAGTATGAACACGGATACCTTCACCCACAATTGTCCATGTAACGCAATAAAATGTAGGTTGATTCAACATCAGTAGAGTTCAGTTTCTCCCTTGGTGTTAAAACCTATATTAAGAGGCATAACCACAAAGATTTTAATGATAATTTTTCTAGACGGTGCTAATGTTCTAGTTTAAACAACAGTAGGCAATTTGAATGGATTTTGAATGGATTCCTTCATTGTTTTTTTGATCGATCTTAGTTTTGAGTTGAGAAATAGATTACACAACTAGGAGAATGTGCAGTGCAAAATAAACATATGGGATGGGCTCATAGAGTAGCTAGGTGAAAAAACATAACTAACTTAGAAAGAAAGGTAGAAATCATATTATTGTCCACATATACCAAAAACATTCAATGGCACTAAGTTAGAATATGCATCACAACAAGGGGTAGGCCAATTAGGCAAATCGAACACATTAGAGATGGTATAAATAAATGAGAGGTGATTCATTTCTCTCATTGTCACTTGGATTGGGTTATTAGCTCTTGTGAGAATTTTGCATTCCCTTATGGAGGACGAGTTTGGTTTCATGGAAAGAATTTTGATGTTTGGATTCTATCTTCTTGGTCTTGGAGCTTCATTATTGACATAATTTGATGATTGCATATACTCATTTGTACATGTAAGTGATATTTTTCATGTTTATTCTTGTTACTTACTTTGTGACATGAATGTTGCTGGGATTTTCACTATATAGGTCTGAAATTTAATACTATTCTATGTAAAATTGTTGAAATTTTGGTATTTTGAAGCGTTGCATCATTGCATGTGTCATGTATGAATGGATGAATGTTCCTAGAGGTTATCTTTATTGAAAATACCTTGATAAGTCATCAATTATTGCATATCGAAGTATAAAATCTTCTGGCAGCTACTCTCATGCCCTAATTGCCATGCAAAGTTGTCTAGAGGTCTCCTTCATTGCCTATAGTCTCTCCAAATCACAAGTTCGTCTTGACTCCATCTCTCCCAAGGGCAAGGCACTAATCCATCCACTGGTGGTCAGCTAAACGCTTATCTTTCTTGCCTCCTCTCTCTCTTTCTAGGCCTAGCCACCATAGGTCACCTAGGGCATCGAATATATCTCATTGTAGACGTCAAAGCACCTCGATTTTTGGTCCATAACTGCGCTATGGTTTCCTCTAGAGGCCCTCCAAATTTGAAGCAATTACGACAGTGGGATCCCAAGATATAGCAAGCCCTAGCTCAAGGACCATTTCCTGCCCTAGGTTTCCCTTGGCTAGCATCCTCATTTGGATCATTGCATTTAATCCTTAAAATAAAATGTGTCCTTTGATCCTCTTCTCTTCCCTAATTAGGTCAAGTGCCTCCTCGGTTGATCAACTCCATATCCTTGACCTAGTTCTGGGCCCAGTTGGTCTTTTGTGGTCCCGCAACTTTATAACTCTAATTTCACAAAGATCACATAAAGGACAATTCTCCATAAGGATTTTCCGGCCTAGGAATCATCTTTACAAGATATACTCCCAAACCCTAGTCTCAGGAATCTTCTTAGCCTTTCCTAAAGAGCATATCACCTTGCTTCCTAAGCAAGAAAGCCATATAATTGAGTCTCTATTGTGAATAGGCCTTAGGGATCATTCCTTATCCTCTTATTGATCCATTCATCTAGTGATTCCCCTTACATTGGGTCTCCTCCTATCGGTGAAAGCTCGTAAAGAGCGGGGAGCTAAGGTGACAATGGGCTATTGCTATGTTGTTGCCCTTGACCTAGTAGTTGCTCCATAAGATCCCCTCCCGGGATCCCTGCTAGTTTGAGCGCTAATAGGTTCTATGAAAAGCAAGAATCATAGGGCACTTTATACTGGCACTTCAAATAATCACTAGAAAAAAGATGTGATACATCTAGTACACTCTAAAGGGCCCCTAATGAGTGCCACATTAATGAACAGGGACAACAACTCTTTTCCAATGTATCTAAAAAGAGCTTAATGGTACCCAGAAATTCCTAAAAAGGAAACAATTGCCCCTTGTCTCATATCAAAAACATATGGAAGATAAAGGGCTCTTGTAAGAAGCAAAGCTTATAAATATGCTTCTCTTGATGGATATGTTGTCATATCTTCACTCTCTACTAATCCAAGCACACACCCTAAGTTGTCAGAGGAAATTCTGTAGGTATTTCTAAATTTGCACTTTTAGACATTTCAGAAATTTCACCTCATTTACTTGATGTTCCCCAAATCTATCTCATAGAACTTTCATCCTTATGGCTAAATTTGAAACATTTGTTGCAACAACAAATACTTCAACTCTATTCAACTTTTTCACTAGGCAAGTTCAAGAAGATAGGCATTGAAAATATAATTGAAGGACAGATAAATACACATTCCTTAGAGCACAATCTCAACCAACACACAAGCTTGAAATTACTTTTCTGATAGCAAGTTCATAACAATCCTAATTATGTTTCTTAGCTTCATCTAGGCATGCTAAAACACATAACATTTCAACCCGGCTATCCCAACAAATCGCCATATTAAACGGACATGAAACTAACCATTAAACATAAGTATAAAAACTTTGATTTTCAACCTACAACGTATAAATTTATGACAGATATAGTACACTTCATCCATTACACGAACATAAATAAATCGCAACACCTTATATCATACAAAGCAGGTACAACAAATCCCTTCAGCTCATCCCAAGCAAGGACCCTACAATTTGCTCCCAAACACTAGGTAGGGCATCAATCGTCAACAATAGACCCTAACCAACAATATGAAGGATGGCCAGGAATCCCACCAATTATCCAGACACACTAAAGCCTCCACAAGAAGCTAGCATCAACACCAACTAGTCCACCCTTGGATCTCTCACTTGCACCCCACAAGCTATCAAGGAGATTCACCAAGTATGCATCACTCCACTAGCATCCAAGTGCTACAAATCTTGCTCTAGGGCTTCATCCCACAAACCCTAGGTCTAGCTTACAGCAAGACTTCAAGAAAATCCTAGCACTAAAAATCTTCTCTAGGGGTACTTCACACAAACCCTATGTATTCCAACTCTTGTATCACACAAGCACAAAGACTCCAAAACCAATACATCAAGATTAAAAGTAAATACTTGAATAGTTTGTTATGACAAAGGAGGAGATAGGCCAACAATATATAAGTGCTCTAAGGCCATAACAACCAATTCTAAGTCACTAGGCTAGGCCCACAAGTATAGCACTCCTCTACCAAGAGAGTACACATCCTTAGATGGTTGAACACCAATTCCCAAGTGAAGCACTCTCCAATGTAAGCCTCCATATGTCAAGCACTCCTCATCACAAGGATCCACAATCTCCAAGATAGGACCCCAAGCTCAACCCCCTTCCACGTGTGCAATTGGTTCCACAAGTAACCGCTAGTGGAGTGCCCTCCAAGCAAGACAGCCTCAAGCCTAACACTTTACCTCCACATGTGTAGCATGTGGTCCTAAATCCAGAAGGGCTAAGGCACCCTTGCTCCTCATGCCTAGCACTCTTCCACCAGATAGCTCAACCTTTTATGCCAAGCACCCATCCTCCTCAACATGCACCTATGTAGATGTCAACCACCACGTAATATAACTAGCTCCACAAGAAGTGTGGTTCCTCTAGCACATATCCCACGAGCAAGCAACCACCTATAGTAAACTCTCCAAATGTCAATCAATCAAAATAGTCTAAGATAGAACAAAGGATTAAACTTTCACCATGCATCCCACCCATCACATGAAGCACGCCCCCATAATGGTGCAAACACTTTCAAAGCAACCCAAAAGATAACATTGAAATCCATGTCACAAATAATGCCAAATGATTATTTAAAGAGAAAATAACATAAATATGGAAAAAGTGCTCACAGTATAAGGCTAGCTTACAGTTGAGACTATATAGGAACAACCCAAGTTGTACAAATGTAACACATATATATGGTCTTCAACACAAAGGTAACACATATATATGGTCTTCTGCCTAAAACAACGAACCCCTTTAATTCAAGTAAGACCAAGATCATACTTCAAATAGTAAGGGTAATCTTATCTTCTAGCTAGCTAAGGTAAGACCAACACCTTGTCTAAGTGAGAAGCAATTTTGCATGGCAAACATGTCCCTTTATGAGGGAAAGGCCATCTCTTTCATAAGGAAAAGTAGATGACGGGGCATGTAAGGAGGATTTATGTGGAAGAAGGTGATTAATATACCTACTAGCTATAAGCATAACAAGGCTTTTAATAGATAACATCTTTGAATATGCCTCTTTAAAGTGGAAAACTCCCTACAATGTTTTAGACCTCAAAGCTAACTCCTAGGTCAGGAAGAGATACCCTCAACAAATAAAATATTTTCTTTGAGCATGCAAGCCAAGTTTTTCAAATATGGTAGACCAACTCTACTTGTTTACTGTAAAAATTTCTGAATCTAACAAACCAGAAATCCTACTGCAATAAACTCATTTGCATTACCTACTTGTGTTCTTCATTTTAACAAGTTATTTTCAAAAATATTCAGAAAATATTAATGCAAACACCTTGCAGCCTACACCACTATACAGATCAAGTACTGAAAAATAAATGAGACAACCACACAAAGGACACGCTTATTTTTGGACTAAACGTCCCCGGAAAAACCCAATGCGAGAAATCGGTGCAGCAGATATGAGGGTTTTATTATTAAGCATATTTTTTAATACAACTAGGGTGCCAAATCCGGCTCACCCAACAGAGAATAAACCCCGTAGAAGTACCTCTATCTGGAGACAAATATTTTTATGAATCCAGCAACTAGATGAACAAACCCCACAATTGACTACGTTGTCCCCAGTATTGTGCAGCGATGGTTGCTCCCAGCTCTACGTTGGAACTGTGTCACCTCCTCTAGGAGCTGCGTCAAATCGATTTGTTGAACTAATGCCCGATCTGCCTCACAGAAACCCCAGCGCTACATCTAAGTGACTGCGTTAGATCCTCTAGCCTCTGTGTCGCCCTTCTCGAGTTGCATTGTCTCTCCCTGGTGTTGCTCTGCCTCTCTGCTATGTATTCTCGGCCTTAGACGGAAGTCCCTCTGCCAAACTGCCCCTCTCTGCACTAGAAGCTCATTCTGAAATTCTCAGCAAACCACGCCAAGTATTTCGATCTAGCTCAAGTGTTGCTCTCTCTATGTGTGTTCTCCAACTGACCCCAAGCCTTCCTTTATACTTTTCCTGTTGAGAAATCAACTGTCGTGATCTAATCTCTAATAAACGACTAAGATTAAATTAGACTTGATCCTCGTCTTAGAAGCTTCTCACCCATATTTTCATTAATATTTTAATTTTCCTAAGTTTGACTTAGGAACCCCCTTAAAAATATTAATTATTTTAATAAAATACAATCCAGGGGGAATTTCACCAAACGATTTTCGGGTCTTGGAGATCTCATGTGTTCTAGCCCCTCCACAAAATTTTGAAGCTAGAGCACATCCGATGCTACCCAAAAAATAAACATTTTCATCATCGATTTATTCACCCATATCATTTGCCTGAGCTTCCTGCAAACATCGTCCCACCAAATCAGTGACTTGATTCACAAATCAATAGCAATAAATGATTTGTCCATTATCGATGGACCACAGGTATGAGGAGCTAGAGAGGGGACACCTTCAACCTAGAGGACACACGGGATTTAGACCATAGCACCAAACTATTAATCATATTTTCACACTCTAGGCCAACATTGAGGAGGCTAAACATTGATCTTCAAAATCCTTATGTTGCTTCATTTACATTTGAAAGGCATTCAACTCAGTCCCTAGGGAGGCCCTATTTCAGAGACCCAGAGACACTGGCATCTCAAAGGTTCTCATCACAGATATCATACACCTCTATGAATCCATACTTTGCAAACTTTGCACAGCGAATGGAGGTTCAAACTTCATCAAGAGTACCAATGGGATTAAGAAAGGATGCCCTCTTTCCCCTACACTAATATGCAAGTCCTACTAGAAATTCTAGTATAGCAACCTTTGTGCTCCCTCTTTCTATTCCACACTATTGTACTTAACAGTCCCTTTGACCTATTCATGGTCATCTTGTTGGATATTAACAAAATTATCTAATTGTATCTTCTCCAAGTCAAGCAATGATAGTCAATGCCTTTTGTAAGCTTCTAGAAAAATCCCAAGAGGTTCTTTTGAGAAGGGATCATTAATACCTCAGTGTTTTGATGTACGAGATCATAACCTGAACTCGTGGCCATTTTGTGTTATAATGTTTGCAATCATGGGTAATTCCCCTTAAAGAAATCATGGCAATCTCAAGTGCCACTTATAGTTAAACAATGATGTAAAATAATTCCACATATGGTGCAAAATAAATGCAAAATTTTGTAAAACAAAAGATGAGTATAACCTCTATGAATGGTAAAGGTTCCAAAAGCATATGCCTTTATTATGTTATTAATATATTATATTGTTTCTAAATATATGTTAAGAAAGCACTAACAAGAAGCCAAGATACCTCTTCACTCCATTGCAAAAGAATGGAAGTCTTGACCATCATTTAACCAAAAAAACACTCAAGTGTCAAACCAAACCAATGACACTCTTCTATAATATCATTCAAACACACATTTGCTATATCAAACAAACCATTCAAGCAAGTTGTGATCAAGTGGTTGAATAAAAGTGCTTGCAATGCTTAGACCCAAATTCAGGACCCCCATAAGAGAACAAGGGAGGAAATGACAACATCCAAACCAAAACAAATAAATAAATAAATAAAATCCAAAGTATATCATTCAAGAAAAATATCAAATTTGCGCTCTTGCATACCCATAACCAAATTTTCAAAAACAACAAAAAAATGGTTTTCTTGGGAACTCAACTCAAATTTTATATTTGTGTGGTTGTGGTGTGCTCTTCAATGCTACTCCCCATATCAAGATGTGTGATTGCTACTTCTTTAAGGTGTAACTCATACAAAGTCATTGTCTTTCCGAGATTATCCAAACCCACAACCATAATCTTATACTCTTTAGATAGGAATAACATAAATCATAACTAAGATATCAAGGCCCCAATTTCAAGCTAATCAAACCCACCACTATCCAAGATTGGGACTTGAACTCAAACCCTCTAATTAGTTAAATATGGGCCTAAATTGTTGACCCTCCAAAGAAATCTAGAATATTGGAACTAAAATCAAACCACAAATAATAGACAACTAAAATTGTTTATCCAAAGCATCAACATTCCTCTCCATTCAAGACATTATATTTCCATCAATTACAAAGACAAATTGGGTTCACATCCATCATTCAACTACAAGGGCCAATAAACCTAAATTTTTCTTCCAATTATTCTTGACAAGAAATCACCAATGCATTCTCCTATACAAACTTCATGGAAAACAATTGTTTTGTTGGTTGAAATTGTCATGTTGATACAAACCTAGTAGAATTTGATGATGACAATTAGCTTTTGGCACCTATACAAAGAAGAAGAGATTACATAGACAACAATCACATATGGTGACAATGTGGTAGCAAGATGGATGGTCAACATTTCAAACTTCTAAGTTGTTGCAATGTCATTTGTAAGATCATCTGATGTTATGACGATAGACAATACAAAAGATATTGATGACTTCCCATGCCCATCAAAGTCCAAGCATTCAACAAAAATCTCATCATGGTCATAAGCTTCACAATAAAAAAATGCCTTACGACATAGTCAAATCTTCAAATATGTTTGCATGTTATTTCAACTATGTTGAACAAGAGCATTTGAGGAGGGAAATGGGCCACAACTATGATCTTTAGCCCTAAGACCATAAACAACACTTTGAGGTACCATTTCTATGCATGAAAAACATGTCAAATGTTCTTTTTTTTTGGGAGGGGGACTATAATAGCATTTCGTATTTGTGGATTGCAAATGCATTTCTCAAGAAACAACTTGCACTTGTCAAGAAAAACATGTTTCAATTAACCAACAAAAAAGGGGAAAGTTTAAAACAAATTTAAAAGTAATATTATCTAAAATAAAATGTAAAAAAATAATTTATAAGTAAAGAAGAAAAAGGAGGTTGATTTATTACCCCAAAACTTGATTGTTATAAATTTTAAAATGCGTCATTTGTATCACACATTTGTGCTATGAGTTGGCTTCAAACCTGGAAGTTGGAGCTTGGACTCTAGAACTTCTTTTGTGTACATCAAACTTGCACTTGGAAGCTGGAGGTTGGATTACCTTAGACTTAACTGCTTTCAGATTTTGGACTTCTTTGCACCACAAGGTGGAATCATGACAATTCTGGAGATAATGGTGATGATGTGTTGCATTGGGAGGTGTTGCAAATGAATTTATAAGATCTGCTAAAGGCCCTAAGTCTTTCTAGTTCTATTACTGATCCTGGTAAAGGTCGTGACTCCAACTTTTTCACCCCATGATGTCGATTGAGCAGATGGAATCAATAACTTAGTCTGTAAGTGACCTAATTTATCATGTTTGAAGTTTGAACTAGACAGTGACCATTTATGATTTTGATGTAAAATACTTTTCATTATGAATATGAACAAAGATGAAAAATACCTGAGAATTTCCATTTCACATAATATACCTTCTCAGCATTTCTCATTTCTGGTAGCAGATAATTTTAGGAATGTGTCCATCAATGAAAAGTAAAAACAGACTGGAGTACCTAGAAGAGCCACATAGCAAACATGTAAGGAGAAAAAGGGCCTAACTTGGCCCACCCAGATCTTAGAAGCCTGTTGAACCAGATCTAATCTGTCAATTTAAATTTGTATTGAAGATAGAAACAAAAGTCTGTCTACATATGTCTTTTCTTTTGAAAAAATGATAATCCAAATCTTCCACAAAGTGAAGTCAAAATTCTTGGGACGTTTAGCTTTGGGGATTCTCATGTAAAGCCTATACAAGAATGCTAAGAATAGAACCGAAGCTAATTGTCGTGAACTCACACCAGTCTATTGCCAGATCACAACTTAACAAAGCATATTAGGCATTATTCATGAAAGTTTATGTATTCTAAAAAATAAAGCATGTTATAAGCACGACCACACGAATATAATCTTGCACGCCACATATTTGAATGAGGGATAGTAAAGAAGATTTATAACATAGAAGATGGCAAACCATTTTCATTTTGATCTCCTGTCCCTGTACGATTGATTCCTCCGAGGACCTTGTATGCTTCTGTGTGCACTGAATCCACTCTCAGTGAGTAAATCTTTACACCGGCTTCCAATGTGCAACTTGCCTGCCAAATTCACGACCCGCCATTTACTTAACAGAATTACATCCAACCAAAGAACAAACAGGCACAAAAAAGGACCACATAAACCATCGCCTCTTTGAAGACGAAATAAAATCCCCTATAAAAACCTTTTGGAAATTGGTCTCTGTGTCGTCATCATCCACTTTGATAATATCACTGAGGTGGTCAATCAGGCTGAGCTCCCAGGTATTCCGCTGATTAATTTTCTGAAAAGAATAAATAGACTATTGTGAGGGAACATAAAGATGGCATTCTTCCCACACAGGAGTTATTTATTTAGGGCTTTAACTGGAATGCTTAACAGATGAGCTTGTAAAGACGGAAGTTTCTTTTTTACCATTTGTTGTAAACATCAGTTGCTAAAAGGCTTTGCTTCATGGTTTTACATCATTTGACAAATAAAATAAAATAAATGCTGTACAGGTAAACAACTATGCCAAGTAAGACAAACTAATAAGGTATTGGGGTTACATTTTCGCTGGCTAACTTGATGCAGTTCTGTAGGAGGTCTAAGATCTGATCTTTGTCAAGGAGATCCTCGTCCCGTAATTGGGAAGAAATGGATCTGCCGATGCCTCCTGCGCCACCGTTTCCATCATTTCCAAGCAGAGACTTCTTTCTGTTGGCTGCGGCTCGGACCGCGCGGGCTTGAGCCCGTTCGAACTCGTCGTCGTTATTATTCAAGAGAAGAACACGCGCAGGGGACTGCGTCCTCGCTTTCAGAGGCGTTCTGCTCTTTTTCGTTACGTTCATCTTGCCCATCGGCTGCTGCTGCTTCTCACCTTCGTCAAAGCTTGGGGGATGTTTCAGGCTAAAAACCTTTGGTTTATCTATAGCCTTTGTATTGGGTGGAACACGAAGTCGTGGGATCGATCAGCGACAGCAGCTATGTTGTTCTGGATAAGCAGAGAGGGTAAAGGAAATGAAATGAGGGGGCATCCATGAATAAATAAACAAAATGCTCAATCTGAATGGTAGAAGCAGAGGCAAAGCAATGGACCTCAAACAGTATTGACTTCTCTGAGTATAACGCATTCATTTAATTTGTCTGAATTTCAATATAATTTCGCGTCATTTCATTTGAAAGCCGTTTCCAGTTTAAATTCAAATTTCAAACGGGAGAGCGGTTTCGCATATGCCGTATTCCTTCCCCTTCTACGGCTATGGATACCGTGTTGACTTTGGCCATTGAAACCAATATATAATTCAGTTATATTTTTTTAATTTTATTTTCAAATGTGTGCAATGTTAAGAGAAGTTAAAAGTTTTTTATTATGAAATTTACTTTGGCTATAGTAATTTGGTTTATTTTATGATATTTCATATTATAATTTTAATTTGATTTATTTTATGATAATTTATATGTATAATTTTAAAGATATTGCAGTGGTGGAAGAGACTGAATTTGGTTTATTTTATGATAATTCATATTATAATTTTAATTTTATTTATTTTATGATAATTTATATGTATAATTTTAAAGATATTGCAAAAGTGGTTTATGGTTATAAGAATGATAAAGTGTTTATATGCTCATGGAAACTTAGTTATATAAAGTGTTTATGTGTTCATGGAAACTTAGTTATATGACAAATAATCAAGTATAGATTTATGGTTTTTATGAGGTTTTTTAATTGCCAAAGAAAGGCAGGTGAAAGAGTTCACAATCCTAGGAGACTCACTTCTTATTTTGTATCATTTAGATAAAGGTTTAATGCCAAAGGAAAAATATCTAGAAAATATCATGAACAGAACACGAAAAATGGTAAATTACATTCGATCAATAACATACTTTCATGTATTACGGGACCATAACAAAGAAGCAAACAAGTTCGCTAATGATGGATGCAAATTAAAAACAGGAGGATTGTGCATCAATGGCCAAATTAGACCATCAATGATCCCTTAACGAAGTCTAATCACTCACAAAAAATTAACTCAATGCAGATCAACTCATTAGATTAGATTCATAGTCATCAAGGACTTTATTATCAATCAGTAGTTTTATGTTTTCTAAATGTTGTGTATTGTTGGGACAATTATGTAAGGTATAGACCTACAAAAGCCCCATTTTTGTCACTTTACAATATGCTCCTTAGGAAAGTTTAGCATTTCTCTCTAATAAGAAAAAAATGATAGAAATTTTGAAGAAATTGATATGTAATTCTTAATCTATTTTCTGCAAGCCAGGTGTGAATTTATAAAATATAAATACAATTTCTAGTTTAAAAAATAAAATAATTCCCCGTTGGGGCTGAGTATTAAGGCTAAGAGCAAGACAAGGGGCATTAATCCCTACACACGCGGCACAGGATGAGCAAGAAGGTGAGTAAATGGGCCTTGGGAATGAGCCTAGAGAATGTTCTTGATGCAAAGGTTATTATAAACAATAGGGGAACTAGAGAGGTAGCTAAGGTGGCAAGAACAGAAATGAAATTACCAGTTCAGGATACCAGGGTCCGCCATAAGGCAAGTATCCTCGGCTTCTACTCCGTTGTCCTTCAAGGGGGGCAGTGTTGGTTCTCAAACCCAGATACATTTAGCATTATGAGAGCTCCAAGGCTTCAAGGGGTTCCTATTTCGTGGGATCCTAGTGTGCAACAAATGAGGATAGGGACGGTGAGGGAATTATGGCTTGAGGCTTGCCTTCATCCATGGAAGGTTCAATGGGAACCAATGGCATTGTCATTTTCGCGCTGGAGTGACCTCTCATTGCCTTGGCTATCGTAGGTGACTTATAACACTCATATTTTCTTGTTTTGGTTTTTTGTATACTGCATATTCTCTTTTCATGTCGTCTCTGGAGTCCTGGGTAGACTATCCTCTTGCTCACAGCAACATTTAGGGTTAGATGCCCTAGCTCCCCAATCAATGAGTTTGCTCCTAGTTAAAGGAATTTTAAGGTTAGAAAGTGTAGTTGCAGAACCGGTCTCTTAGAGGCCTAATTGCATCTCGGTTTCGAAGGGGGGGCACCTATTCCCAAACCCCATGGGCCTCGACACATTGGTGAATTAAACAATAGACCACAGGGCGCCTTTCAGTGGTAGGCAAGAGGTGCTCCTGCATTTCAACAAGGGAGGAAGTTATGGAAGCATCAAATGCAGGTTTTGGCTCCTTCATTATGCAACACCAGAGAGGACACCCCAAGCGTGGAGGAGGTAATCAAGGTCGAGGGATTCATGAGTGTTGCGAGGAGTTGGTAGCCCCTCTTAGGGACTCACCGAGGCGAGTCATTCTGCCAACAAGCTTTGACTCCTTAGAGGCGCAAATCCACCTCCTCCAACATTTGGTAGACCCGCTAGCCCAAACATAGAATGAGGACCATGCAAACCTAGTTGGTTTTCTTGATGTTATCTTCCACAACCAGCTATGCATCATTGATCGTCAAGCCACCCTCCGGTGAAATCAAAAACAGCTTAAGGATCATATGAATAATTTGGAGACCTGCATGTCTCATGTGGAATCCCACATCCATGAGGCCTTTCACTGCCCTGGTGCTAATGGTAGAGCTTCTGAGGCAAATGCCTCTAATCCTATTGAGTTGTGAAGATGAAAATCAACTTTGTATATTTTTTGAATAGTTTTTGTGCATGGTGGGCAGTGGATAGAATGAGACCCTATTTTCCCTGTCTTCTTTCTAATATGTTTTGCTTGTATTTAAAGGCCAACAAATCCGGTCGGAGTGAGGTCATTTTTAGGTTGCATAAGAACTCCTCACGATGTATCATTTTCCTGATTTAATAGAAAATTATGGACTTACAATAATAATAATAATAATAGAGGCATTCAACTAAGGTGGGATTTTGTCAGATCAAAATAATAGAAACACCCTACAATTTATGTTAGTATGAATGAGATGTTACAAATAATGTGATATAGTATATAAAAGTAAATTCAACATGTGTATATTTATCATTCAATTATTTAACAATTATGTTTATGAGATCCACTAATATTGTAAACATCCCAATTAGTATAACAATCATGGTATCTTAATATTTATGGGTTATTGCACATAAGAGGTCACAACCAATGTAAGATAGTACAAAAGAAGAGAGGATAATTTAAATTCGTAGAAACTATTCTAGGAAACCAAATATAATACATCCAAAATATTTATTATCTCATTTATAATTCCATTGTTTATTGCCCCAAGAGATGTGAGACATGTTTTATAGCATAGTTGTTGAGGAAGATATGTAACTTTCATGCTAAACAAGTTAACATGACATGTAGATAATTTGACCTAATAAAATATTTTTTTTAAATAATAATTTGATATGAACAAGGTGAGATGTCATGCCACTAGAGCATACTAGTTTTGAACTACACCTTCACTCTTTATATGTTTTAATTATGTTTTATTGTAGTCCAACAGTTAATCAATTATGCCAGTTCAAATATATAAAGGACAACAATGGAACATAAGTAATATGTATTCAATTAGGAAACCCAACTACCTTAACATTGATTACAAAGTTACAATGTGTTACATACACCATGCTCACAACTCATACAGAAGTTACATACAGGAGCGCACACAACTCATATAGATTTTTCCCCAAAACAATATGCATGACCTACCATCTGTCACAACCTGTTGGCTCCCTTCATGCCTTCATGTTATCATGCCTTTCAAACCATGCCAAACCCTTGGCAGAGCAATTCGTCCTTTTTTCTCTTGACTTGAGTGGTCACTCACTCAAATAGTTCATTCCACTCTTTTTATCGCACACCTATCTTACCTTAGACTGAACTATGATGTATTTCTCTTGCACGGTTGTGTTATCATTTAGTTCATTCCATCATTTGTATATATACATGATCACTCCCCTTCATGGAGTGTTGTATCATTCCACCTTTAGAACAAGCTAACCCACTTAACATTCATATTCTCGATTAGACACAGACCCTTGTGCCCCTTATCACATGAGTACCTATTCATTTAAGCTAGGGTGGTATCGATCCTCATTGATTACTCACTTTCCCTCAAGGCACTTAGTTGTATCATGTCATGCTCTCCACCATCCACCCAACCTTGTCACAAAGTGAGGTCACGTTGCCCACACACATAGCATGCATCCCAAGTCTTGGGCATAGGTTCCTTAGCACATTTGTTGGCCTAGGGCATCCAACATGCCTAATATGTCATCCATTTCTCCTACTGAGGGGACTGGGCATGCCACATGCTCAGTCCATTTGTTGATCTATCTTAGGTCATTGCATGTTATGGGGGCATGCAATAGAACTTGGTATTGAGGATCCAACGTCCTCCCCCACCCCAAGTCATAGTCCTCCTCTATAGTCGCAATGTAGGTACTCCATGGTACTTCTCCTCAAACTCATGAATCATAGCTCCAACTTATACATGACATCTTCAATCCTCTCAAGTACTGTAAACGAACACTCAAACCTTTGCACCAATGATGGAGCCGCTGTGGTTGGTGGCTTGAACTAATATTTGCATAACCTAACAAATACCTGACCCCTTGTGTTGAACTCTGCATCACATCTCTCATGATCTATACGTTGATTCATTCTCTCAGTTGCGTTAATCAAATGAACATGATCCATCTCCAACCTATCCTTCCAACTTGTCATGAATCATAAGTGGGGAACTCCTCCTATAATAACCCTACGTCACCAAATGTGGTGTCATGCGTTGTTGTTCATTCATTAACTCAAATGGACTTTAGCTTGTTGTTGAATTATTCTACAAGTTAAAACTAAATTGTGTTGCATCCAACATAGCCTGTCAATTCGTTTAATTAGCTCATACACAATGTCAAAGTAGTAGTCCTCCAATAATCTTGTAGTTCTTTTAGATGTTCATATCTAAAGAACTATACCAGGGCATCCATTAGTGTCTAATCAGCATAATCTTTTTGTATCAACCTCTATGAAGTTAAGGACAATATAATAATGAAATCGGTCTTTTGGCAACCTCTCAAATATAACAGACAAATAGAGAATAGGATGAAATGTATGGAAAATATAAGAAAATAGAATATAAGATGAAGAGTATGTAAATAACACCTTAACATCTGTTACGATAGAATGTGTACTAAGCAATTGAATTCAACAACAAACAAGATATATTTGGTTTTAGGTACATGAATTTTACTCAAAGGCATATTGAAAAAGGAGGATCACGTTAAATACAATGTAGCAAACATACATAC